>PVIW01003337.1:0-172262 GCA_004026585.1 Noctilio leporinus
AAAAAAAAAAAATTATCTGTTCCTTTATAGAAAAATGTTTGCTGACTCTTACTGTAAAGATTGCCTTGACCAGCAGAACCTAGCAGAATTAGGCAAGGGAAAGTACTAAACAGGCCTAAAACTGAAACTTTTCTGTAGCCACATTTCTTTTAAGGTTTATTTTATTTAATTTCATTTTTTACAGATTTATTCATTATTTTTAGAGAGAAGAGTAGGGATGGAGGAAGAAAGGGAGAGAAACATCCCTGTATGGTTGCCTTTAACCTGCCTCCAGCTGGGGACCTAGCTGGACACCTGGCTTGCAACCTGGTTATGTGCCCTGGCTGGGAATCAAACCATCGACCCTTGGGTTCACAAGCCAGTGCCAATCCACTGAGCCACATTAGCCAGGGCTTTCAGTAGCTAAAATTTCAATGTGAGTTCTGATCTGACAGAGGAGACATCAGATTGAGTTAAGCAGTGATTATTAAACATTTTCAGGTTGAAAGTGATTTCGTTTTGGTCATCTTTCTTCAAATGATAATTTCCCTTATTTTTAATATCTACTATTTTCATTGTTAGAGTTTATTTGAAATGTAATCAACTAGATCATTTGCATTCTGTTCAAATATCCAGTTGATCTTGTTTGGCAAAGAGCTACCTTTTAAGCTTGTATTCAAGACACTTTCACCTGGAAGTTGTGATTGACACAGAAATTTAAGTGTATGGTCTTACACTGGGAATGAAAGGTAAAATGTAAAAAAATTAACTTTGTGAGTTCCAAATACTTCAATTTTAGGAAGCATCATATTACATCAGAATTATGAAGTTAGCTTTTTATTTTTAATTGTTTAGGCAATTTGAGCTTTGTCAAAGCATAATCTTGGAATTGAAAATAAATTATAAAGCTACTTATAGGATAAAAAGCTACTCATTTTCTCAAAAAAATTATTTAAGACATCTGTTCAACAAAATGCCATAGGTAATAAAATCTGTTTTGTACTAAGTTACACAGATATAGATGCTATTTTAAAATTTTCTATATAATAAAGATAGATTTATTTTTCTTCCATATATTTACCATGGAGTTACTCCCTTGTTAAAATATGAAATATGCCAAAGGAGAGAACCTATTAGGTTTTAAATTAATTTATTTGTTAAATAGTTTAATCACATAAAATTCTTTAGAGACTAAAATCATCTTTGAATGAAAAATAGCTATTTTACCTTTCTCAAGGTGGGTAAGATAAATGTAATTATCAAAAGTACATCAATATTAAAAGCTTAAGTGTTCCACATAAATTTTATAATGCCAGCATTTTTACTTGTTTGGAAAGCCTTTTTGAACTATAATTCATTCATCCAGTTCTATATTTACAGGGTTATACAACTACCATCACAATCTATATTTAGAATATATTAGTACTGCTGAAGGAGGAAGAGGAGGAAAAGCTGCCCATACCTCACGCTTCTTTTCCCTACTCCACCTCCAGCCTTAGACAACCACTAACCTATTTTCAATCTATATAAATTTGCCTCTTTTGGGCAATCCATATAAATAGAATCATACAATATGTGGTCTTTTGTGACTGTCTTTTTCCACTTAGTAACATCCTAAGTTTTATCCATTTTGTAAAATGCAACAGAACCTCATTTCTTTTTATTGCTGAAAAAATATTCCATTGTATGGTTATATTACATTTTATTTCTCCACTCATCAGTGAATGGACTGATTTGAGTTGCTTCTATTTTCTGTCTTTTATGAATAATGCTACTCTAAACATTCCTGTACAGGTGTTTTGGGTGGATATATGTTTTCATTTCTTTTTGGGTAGATACTTACAAATATAATTGCTAAATCATATGGAACCCTGTGCTTAACATTTTTTAAAAAGATTTTGTGCATTATTTTCAGACAGAAGGTCAGGGAAGAAGGAAGAAAGGGAGAGAGACATCAATGTATAGTTGCCTTTCACCGGCCTCCAGCTAAGGACCTGGCTGGAGACCTGGCTTGCAACCTGGTTATGTGCTGTGAATGTGGAATCAAACCAGTGACCTTGGGGTTAACAGGCTGGCGCTAACCCACTGAGTCACCAGCCAGGGTTTGTACTTAACATTTTGAGGACAAGCCAGACTGTTTCCAAAGAGATACACCATTTTAAAATTCCACTAGCAGTGTATGAGTTACAATTTCTCCACATTGTCAGTAATACTTGCAATTGTTTTTTTTTTTTTATATCCATCTATTGAACATGAAGAATTCTTTCATTAGAGCTTTAATTTCCTTTTCTCTAATGACTAATAATGTTAAGCATCATTTCAAGTGCTTGTTGGCCATGAACCTTTTTGGAGAAATGGCTATTCAGATCCTATGTTTCTTTGGGTTTTTTTAATTGGGTTATTGGGTGTTTCTATTATTGAATATGAGTTCTATATATTTAATGGATACAAGTCTTTTATCAGATATATTATTTGCAAAAACCTTCCTTTATTTTGTGGACTGCCTTTTCACTTTCTTGATGGCACTGTTTCCAACGCAAAAGTTTTAAAGTTTTAAATTCTGTAGTCCAATTGATCTGTTTTTTTTCCTTTTGTCACTTAATGCTATTGTTGTATTTAAGAAACCATTGCTTAACCTGAGGTCATGAAGATTTTCTCCTCTAAGGCTTTCCTGGCTTTAATTCCTGCATTTAGGTCTATAATCCATTTGTGTTACTTTTGTGTATGGTGTGATGTAGAGGTCGGACTTCATTCTCTGCATGTGGATATCCAGTTTCTCAGCACTATACACTGAAAGATTATTCTTTGCCTGATTGAATTATCTTAGTGCCCTTGTCAAAAATCAATTCACTGTAAATGTCAGGGTTTATTTCTGGATTCTCAATTCTATTCCATTGATCTATCCTTCTGCCAGTACAACACTGCCTTGATTACTATAATTTTGTGGTAAATTTTTAAATCATGAAATGTGAATACTCCAATACTTTTCAAAATTATTTTGGCTGTTCAGGTCTCTTGCATTTTCATAGCAATATTAGGATCAGGCTGGAATAAAGCTGGTGCCCATTAAGTAGTGTGTAGATGAGGAAAGGGAAAAGCAGTGCATCTACCTGCAACCTGGGCTGTGAGGGATGAGAAATGGCAGCCCGTCCCTCCAGGGGAAAACTGTAGCCCCAGACTAGGAGGCAGAGACAAAGGGGAGCCCTTATCTTTTTTGTCTATACACACCTGGGATGGAGTTTCTATAGCACAGATCTGGGGGCAGAGAGGGAGAAAGCCATGACTCAAATGTCACAACTTTTTCTTTTCATACTGAAATTAAGTAAAATTTCTTGAATGAATGTTTTTCCATTTGGTGTGTTCCCTTAGGACAATTTAAAACCCTTAAATGTCTTTTTGATACATTTTTCATCGAATTGCTGTTTGCTAAGGAATCTACCAAGCTCCTTACTGTACCAAGCAAAAGTGCCTGTCTCCCTTTTCATAAACTTGTAAAAATCTACTTGATTACTATAAAATTACTGTGAGTTAAGAAGCAGCAGACGTAATTTCCATTATCCAAATATGGTGACACAGGCTAGTGAGGAAATGGAAAGTGTATGCCAGGAAATACAATATATGTCTCCCAACCAACTGCTTCCTCGAAGTCAAGCTGCCTCTGTAGTTAAATAAGTCTGGAGGAAAAAGTTCAATGAACTTAATTTACCTTCTAAAGTAGATGCAATTCTGCAACCCTATGTTTTTATTCTGCCATGGCAATATTCAAGAACTCTGCAAAGACAGTTTAAGCTAGCCAGGTAGCAATTTTGTCAAATGTTAGTAAGGTGTACTACTTCACTATGTGTAGTAGGACTCCTCATTAATAGAAAACATGCCAGAAACAGATAAATTAGCGGTAATAGACCAAATTGAAAATATAGGTATAGTTTCTAATGATTTTACTGTTGGTTACCTGTCACACAATTGAAGGAAACAAGAAAAAAAACCACAGATGCATGCAGACAGCTAAACTCAGGGGGCAATTCGCTCCTCAGAAAAAAATTATAGGATAAATCCAAAATAAAATTAGGATGTAGGCAGTTTTTTCTTCTTCAATGCACTCTTCCCCCGTTCTAGTAATAATTCTGTTTTCCCAGCTGCAGGTGTCTGATGGGTTTATATTCTCTATTATCTCAAAAACCTGACTCATAGCTATTTGATCTTAACATGGTATTCATTCAAGTTGTCTGCATCTTTACTTAGGTTTGAGTTAAAAACCCATTTCACCTGTATAATTTGGGGCACCCACAAAGGAGTAATAAAAAGATTTCAACACACTAAGACTGTCTTCCTCTACACCCTGAAGCCACTGATATGTGTTTGGTTTTCCACTCTACTTATGCAGAAGGATTACTCTATTAAAAAAGGTACCATTTCCACTTGTATAACTGAATCTTTCTCCTGAATTTACAGCTTCAATCCTTCTATCAGTCATTGTGACAGCACCTCGCAGAAATACAACAGGAGAGATTGAAGACAAGACAACTGGTCTGCCTACCAGTCAGATGTGATTATAGCTGTGCACATCAATGTTCAGTCTACAAGGCAGTGTGCATCATCTTTATCAAGGTAGGGCCAGATGAGCTATTTGCTATTCTTCATTATCTGTGGAAAGCCTGGAGAAAACATATAGCACCAGCCATATTATGTGCAACACTTCCACAGAAAAGTAAAGTTGGAGGACAGAAATGAAAATTCACCAGTTCCGGGATTCAGAATACATCATTGTGCAATTTAACAGAGACCTATCACATTTCTATTTTAGCACTTTGAATATGAAATCTACCCAAGAATACAGGGGAACTGGACATTTACAGTGCCTCTGAATTTGTTTTTACATTTGGCCAACTGCAGTATCAGAAGTATTGAGCTACAATAGGAAAACTGTCTTCTCTTAGGTTGAATTATCCAGAGAGAATAATAAAATGCTAACAGGGTCCTGTTTGAAGTACAGCTGCCTGATTATTTTTTTAAAAGTCCCCAAAATAAGAATATAAAGTTAGTGCAGGATAGAAACAAAGACCATAATGTCATCTGAATCAATCCTATTGCCTACATATTTAGGAGTCTATCCTAACTGTGACACTAACAAAAAGGTTAAAAGAAAGCATAGTGGTCTTTTAGAGCTCAAATAATCTTCTCATCTTAAACATTCTAATGATATATTTTTAATTCCAATGCATAATAATTAGCTGACCATATATTGTACCTGTATTTGGCTTTTTAAAGCATTAAATGAATGACATGATTTGTATGTTTTAATAATTTTAAGTCAATTAAACATTTGGTCTAGATTTATAATCAATAGTGCCACATTCCATATATTTGCTCAAGCTCAGAACCTAGAAGCCACCTTGCCTGTTCTCATGCCTTTACATGACACATCAAATCTACCAATAAGCAGCCCTGGCAGAGTGGATAAGGTACCAGCCTGCAAACCCAAAGGTCACTGGTTCAATTCCCAGCCAGGGCAACATAACTAGGTTGCAAGCCAGGCCTCCAGCCAGGTCCATAGCTGGAGGCAGGTAAAAGGCAACCATACGTGGATGTTTCTCTCCCTCTCTGCCTCTCTCTCTTCCCCTACCTCTAAAACTAATAAAATAAAAAAATAAAAAAATTTTAAAAAGCCATTCAAACCTAATGATCATACCATTAAATATTTTGCTTAAATGTTGAACAGATAACAAAAACATTTATCTTAATCTTATATCATAAAAAATTTTAATTTTTTATTAAGTGTGTTGGGATAAAATTGGTTAATAAAATTATATTGGTTTCACATGCACATTATCTGTATATATTATCTGTATATTACATTATGTTTTTACCACCCAAAGACAAATCTCTTTTCATCACCACATACTTGACCCCATTTACCACTTAATCACCATCCTCCTTCCTTCTGGTAGCCACCAGACTGTTATCTGTGTCTATGAGTTTGTGTTTGTTTGCTTATCTTGTTTGTTCATTTGTTGCTTTCAGTTCTATATCCTACATATAAATAAAATCACATGGTTCTTGAATTTTTCCATATGATTTATTTTGCTGGCAATGATATCCTCAAGATCCATCCATGTTGTTGCAAATGGCAGTATTTCATCTTTTCTTATGACTGAGTAGCATTCCATAATGTATATGTGCCATAGGTTCTTTATCCACTTATCTATCAAAAGACACTTAGGTTGTTTCCATGTCTTGGCCATCATGAGTAATGCTGCAATGAACATAGAGTACATATATCTTTATGCATAAATGTTTCCACATTTTTTGTGAAGATACCCAGGTAAGGGGT
The DNA here is from genome assembly GCA_004026585.1 of Noctilio leporinus. NCBI lineage: Eukaryota > Metazoa > Chordata > Mammalia > Chiroptera > Noctilionidae > Noctilio > Noctilio leporinus. The sequence continues at coordinate 6,311 of PVIW01003337.1, forward strand.
TTGCTGGGTCATATGGTAAAACTCTCTCTTAATTTTTTTAGCAACCTTTATATTGTTTTCCTTAGTGATTCTACCAGTTTACATTTTTACCAGCAGTGAATGTGGTTTCCTTTTTCTCCACAACCTGTCTAATACTTTTCATTACCTGTCTTGTTGATGATAGATACTCTAAGAGGTGTTGAGGTGGTATCTCATTACAGTTTTGATCAGCACCTCCCCAATAGCTAGTGAACTTGAGCACCTTTTCATATATCTGTCATCTGGGCAGGTCCTCTGCCCATTTTTTAATTGGGATTTGTTTGTTTGGTATTGAGTTGTATGAGTGCTTTATATATTTTGGATCTTCACCTCTTGTTGGAACTATTGTCTGCAAATAACTTCTCCCATTGAGTTGGTTGCCTTTTTGTTTTGTTGATGGTTCCTTTCACTGTGAAGGAACTTTTTAGTTTGATATAGTTTCATTCAATTTATTTTTGCTTTTACTTCCCTTGCCTTTAAGGTCAAAGTTACAAAATTCTCTCTGAGACCAAAGTCCATAAGTTTAATACCTATGTTTTCAATGTAATCAAATTATACTACAAAGCAACAACAATTAAAACAAGATGGCATTGGCCCCAGAAAAGACACACAAACCAATGGAGAACTCAGAAAGAAACCCATAAGTCTATGGCAAGTAATTTTTGACAAAGGAGCCAAAAACATACAATGGAGAAAAGAAAGCCTTTAATAAATGGTACTGAAAAACCTGGAGAGCCACATGCAAAAGAATGAAACTAGACTGCTATTTGTTGCCATATACTAAAATTAATTCAAAATGGATTAAAAACCTAAACACAAGACATGAAAAATTAATTCCATAGATGAATATATCTATTACACATTATTATTTGAGCTAATGGAATTAGCTCAATGGAATTTTTGTGCATAAGGAAATGGTTCTCTTGTAAGTATTAAACAGAAGTTGCTTAAAGTCTACTTCATGTTACATGTGAATAAAATAATTAACATTTTAATCTGTGGATTTTTTATCATAACAATAAACCCTTTGTGTATATTTTTCTAAAATGCTACCTAATTATTATAGTTCTGTCCCCATTCTAACATCTTAAGAATAGAGTAGAATAGTAACTTTATAACTCAATAAGTCAAACTTAAAAAATGTTTAAGTATACTATGTGGTATTTCTTAGAATTGTAATTCTAGAGTTGATAGGAACTAGGGAGATTTAGTGATACTCGATCCAGCTTAAAATAAAGTTGATGTCTTGTACTTTCCTAGAGCTTATGTCTCTGACAGCAAACATAATTAAAGCTAAAGACAGAGAAATTGCCACTTGTTCTAAATCAGTGAAACTTGACAACCAAGCAAATAATACTGGGTTGGGTTTTTTTTGTTTTGTTTTGTTTTTTCATCTCAAGTACTGATTCTACCTACAGTCCCCTTTCTTTTTGTGTTGTTCTTAACAGCAGCTATAAATACAAAACAAACATGAATCAATAGAAATGACTGGCAAGAGAGAGAACAGTTTAGGGAATTTTTTAATGTTTCATAGTTCATACACACACACAATCATCCATCCCACAAGCATAGCACCCTCCACAGCTCTGAGCTGCTGGTACCTGGTTCATTCTTTTAATTAGCCCTGTCATTTCTGTCTCATTTTTCCCTCCCATGCTGAATGTCAGTTTAAATGATAGAAAGAATAGGGTTAATAACTCAGTGTCTATTTCCTCTATTTCCTACTAAAGTTATAAGAATCTTTTGTCAATGGCTTATTCTTTTTTTGCCATGCTAATAAAAGGTGCTACATGGGAGAAGCCTGACACAATGAGCAGAGGTTGTTTTTAAAGTTCTATCATCATTATTAAACATGCTTTTCCCCAAAATGTTGTAGGGGGTCATTTTTAACCAAAGTCTCTCCAGCTGGAATGTTTCTGATCTACCCCTACTACCCTCCTGTATGCCAGGGATGTGCCATCTTTAAAGGAATTATAAAGAGTTATCATTATGAATGCAGACTATTACTACGCAACTTATATAATGTATATGTTTGAAGTCACCATAAAGACTGTGATTTTCCGGAGACGGGCCTCAGCGGCCTGCGTGACGCCTTGGCATTCTCTAAGAAGCCGTGCAGAAATCATCCGTGTGATTCTGGCACAAGTTCTGAAGTGGGCAGTTGGCTAGTGCTAACATTAGAAAGGCTGGCAGGCCCTCTGGGTTTGCTCACAACTGTGCATTTTTTAGGAAACTCATGCTAGTGAGCTCACTTATTATTAAAAGCCCTAAATATAATAAGTCAAACCTCATGCCACCTTGTCACCTTTTGGAATAACTATTCCTCATAAAAACAAACTAGAGAAAGCCTGAATAAGTGCATGGTGTACCAAATAGTTTTATAATAAGGACTGAAATTGTGCCGACTAACTTTTTATTAAATGTATTGGGATGACACTGGTTAACAACATTACATAGTTTTAGGTGCACAATTCTACATCACATCACCTGCACACTGGGTTGTGTGTGCTCACCACACCAAGTCAAGTCTCCTTCCATCATCATTTACCCCACTTACCCTCTTCTATTTCCCCCATCTCCCTCCCCTGGCAATCACCACACTGTTGTCTGTGTCCATGAGTTTTTTCTGTTTTCCTCAATCCCTCCACTGCTGATAGCTGTGGAGTCCCCACACCTCTAATAGCTGTCAGCCAGCTTTCTATTTATGAGTCTCTATTTCGCTTGTTAGTTCATTTTGTTTATTAGATTCTACATATGAGTGAAATCATACAGTACTTGTCTTTCTCTGACTGGCTTATTTTACTTAGGCTCAATGTGAATAATCACCAGAGAAATGCAAATTAAAGCAACAATGAGATATTATGTCACAACTGTCAGAATAACTATCATCAATAAATAAGCAAACAGCAAGTGCTGACGAGGATGTGGAGGAAGGGAAACCCTTGTGCACTGTTGGTGGGGATGCAGGCTGGTGCAGCCACTGTGGAAACCAGTATGGAATTACTTCAGAAAATTAAAAATAGAACTGCCTTATGACCCAACAATTCTACTCCTGGGAATTTATCCAAGGAAAAGTGAAACACTAATTCAAAAGAATATATGTACCTCTATGTTCATTGCCGTGTTCTTTACAATAGCCAAAATATGGAAGCAGCCCAAGTGTCCATCAGTGTATGAGTGGATAAAACAGCTATGGGATATTAACACAATGGAATGCTACTTAAATATAAAAGAAGTAAATCTACCTTTTGCAACAGCATGGCTGGACCTGGAGAGCATTATGCTATGATAATTATTTTTATTTTCATTTTTTAAAAAAGCTATATGACTTTTTGCCTACCAGCAAATGATGTAAGTCCAAATCTTTTCCTCTATATATCAATGCCAGAAATAATTTATTTTATTCATTTTGATTTGTTTCATTGTGTTTGTGTCTATGGTAGATAGAAAGAGTGAAAATTGTACTTCTGGGTTTTGGTCTTTCACTTCCTTACCACATATCTTTCCATAAACCAGCCTACCTATTTTTTCACCTGTGAAAATGGAAATAACAATTCCCACTCTACTTGTCACACTGAAAATAAAATTGTAACTGCTAAATAAAGGTATTTCCATTGAGTTAAAGTGAATGAAAATGTTTATAAAATACACATCTGTAGTGAAAGAAGTGTTTTGGCAAGAAAAGTGGCTGGGAACCAAACACTTATGCTCTGAATTGCCGGCACCAGGTGGTTTGGGAAATAGTCCTGAGACTCTATGTTCCAGATTTGATGTACTCAAAATACAGGGGTTATTCTATGATTGGGTGTCTTAATAAATTTTATCTATAAAGAGAGAAGACTAGAGTAAAGCTAAAGCTAGTTTGCAGCTTTCACTCATTTTACTCAAGACAGGGAGACGTTTGAATATTTTTCTGGTTTAGACAATCTTTACACTTTTCTCTGTGTTCAGACATGATTATACAGTGGTCTTGTTTCTGTCCTGATATCATGGCTGGAGTGTTTTGTCTGATATTGATGTTCTATGAAAGAGTGTTTAGGATAGTTTCCAGGTATCAAGGTTTGTTTTTTCCTTTTCACTCTAAATAATGCAGAACTTTTCCTTTTTTGTTTAACTTCACCCAATATACCTTTATTAGTAAGAATAACAAGTTCCAGCTGCTGTAGACAACAATCCCAAATAACATAACCAACACTGAAATCCCATCTAAAAGCTTTCCTAGCATTCTTACTCAGAAGCTCTATGGTTTCCTATGGCCATCTTTGTGGTCTTTCATAATCCCTCATCATAGTGTATGTAAATCCAAATTTTTCAACAACACGAGTGTTCTGATGATCTTTAGTCAAAAAGCATCAATGCAGAGAGACAGACAGAAACACAGGTACAAAGGTAAATGGATTAAATGCACCAATCAAAAGACATAGGGCAGCTGAATAGATAAGAACCTACTTTAATTTATGAATTCTTTAAAGTATCTTGTTATAAATAGATTTTACTAAATAAGGTACGATTTTGTATATTACTTGTATCTGCATTACTGCAGATTAAGTTTTTTTAGATAGGAATCATTTCACAATATGGGAAAATCAGGCTTACAATAACTCAGAAAAATTGAATGCAGTTAAGAAAGAAAGAAGAAAATGTTGATTATATTACAAAGAATACATGCTATATATTACAAAGAATACATGCTATCTTTCTTATTTACTGTCACAAAATATGTGCTTTTTTTGTGGGTGTGTAATATATAGATTTTGTTAGCAATTTATGTTTTAAATAGCAATCAACTAGTCATAGGTGTGTTGTGAAATCAGTCAATCAAATTAGAAAAGATGCTGAGAATGAAGACCAATTTGGATGGCAGTTGCAAACTACTAAACTATATGATTCGTGTACATAGACAATATATATTCTCATATTAGCATGTAAATTAGATGAGATTCCTTTCAACTAAATCATGGAAATATACATTTCCAGTTATGAAGGCCCCCAAACTGGAGATACTTGAGAAAAGGAATTAATTTTATAGTAAACTTTATTATTGAAATGTGAACATACCTACTCTCTACCTCAACAGACTCTTAAATAGTTCAGGGGTTAGTTTAGGACCACATAGGAAGTCAACCGCAAGTTCAAAAAACAGCTAGAATACTATTCTACAAAAGTATTTAAACCCTAGGGGTTTTTATGTTTTACCTCAACTTAGTAGACATAATTTCTACTCTGGGGACTGGCTGAGCACTGCAAATGCCATTATTTCTGAAGGCTTCAACTTGTAAAACACATGTAGAAGAAAAACAGAGGGTATTGAAAGAAGTAAGACCTGTGCACAGCCTATATAAATAAATAAATAAATCTACTATTTAAGATGGAAAACTTCAAAAAAGAAGAAGTTGTAGTTCTAGTAGCTTAAAATAAAGTTGAGTTGTATTATTGGAGGGGGGAGGATCTGACTCAAAAAACAAATTCAGTTTTTACTATGGGTTTGGCACTGTCTCTAGGACAACTTTCACAAAAGTGAGTTCTGCAGTACACCATTTCTGTGATATATTTCACAAAAATAGCATTCCAGAGTAAAATAAGTATTAAAGAGAAAAATACTTCTTGCTACAATATATCTAAAATATTATCATTTAACATGTAATAATTATGTAAGCTATTGGCATATTTTAAATTTTTTGTATTAACTCTTCAAAATCCAGTATGTACTTTAAATATGTGTAAAAATATGTATGGGTGTAAATGTATTTTTGCATGTGTTTGGTAATATTGCAATTCATATTACTTAAAAGAGTAATTCTTTAAACAAATGAAGTAACATGGGCATTTTTGGAATAATGAAAAGAAAACTTTGTATTAATATGATTTGAGAAGCTGACAGAAGGCAGTAATTAAATGGTGAACTGTCTGGATGTGAAAGAGAAAAAAAAAGTACATATTGGTGGTTACAAAATAGACAGGAGGATATTAAGAAGAACAAAGGAAATAGAGAAGCCAAAGAATTTATATGTATGACTCATGGACTAAGGAGGGCATTGCTGGAGGAAATGGGGTACTGGGTGGAGGGGGTAAAGGGGGTAAAATTGGGACAACTGTGATAGCAAAATAAATAAAATATATTTAAAATTTTTTTTTAATTTTAAAAATATTTTAAAAAGAATCTTCTGGAATCCAAAAGAATGAGAATTAACTCAATCCTTCAGAATCTCTCTATTAATGGATATAAGCACACCGAAATGCATTCATAGGACCATGTACAAAATTAAATCAATTTGTAAGCTGAGGGATGAGTAACCAATAATAAAACAATTCTTTATTCAGAGATATATATACACAAAATAAATTAGGGAAATGAGACACCTCTATATTATTGTCAAATCAACCCCTCCTCCAAAAAAATAGAGCTTTTGTTGGTATTTTTATTTGTATTAATTTTTTTCAATTAGGCTTAGAATTCCATGCAACCAAATAAAATGACAAGACTTTCCTTTGTAAACCTTATGTTCAATAATTTGTATAAAACATGTTACACTTAATGCAATATAATGTTTTTGTGTGTATGTTGACACCATTTACTTAACGTACTTGAAGTGGCCCCTAGCTTAGTTGACAAGATCAAATACTAATCTGATGTCCCTTCCCAGATAAGCAGAGGACTCAGGATGGAATAATCGTAGCAATCATTAGCAGGGGCAGAATGGCCCCAATTCTGTAGAGTATTGAATTAAGGATGATCCAAAAGTCATGTCCAGGGAATAAAACAAAGCCAAAATAGCCCACAAAATTGGGTCATGCATCTCAAGAGGTTAGGCAAAGTAGCAGAATCTAGGTGGGAAGGAACAAAAGGCCAGGCAAGGAACACAAAGCAGGATAGAAAGTTTGAACTGAAAGAGAACAGCCATGAGCAGAGCTGCGTACGTGCACAAAGACTGCAATTCTGCTTATGATTCGGGAAAATTCTTCAGGGATGTGGCTAAACTGACTCAGAAAAATCAAGAAACAGAAAGTATATTTTTACTTCAATTAGATAATTAGTACTCAAGTTAACTATGTCTTTATTCAACGTCAGAATTTAGTCTCTATCTGAAAACTCAGTTTAACTGTTTCATTGCATTTTTCTAATGAATTCCTAACTACATCCTCGCACAGGTTTAGTGACTAAGGCTACATAAACTACATAAAGTAGTATAAGACTACATAAAGTCCAAGGACAACCTCTATCCTAAAGAAACTGTAGTTTCATCTGGGAGATGACAAATCAATAAAATCAATAATTATGGCATCTGTATGAATGATTATGAGACCATCAATCCACAAAGGTCAGTGGTGAAATGTATTACAATACTTCACTTTATTGTACATCACATATATCTATTCTTAGCCCACATCTTCCCATATGGCAGGAAACAAGAATATCAATAACTTGGGGAGGAACTATCCTTTGTCAGAGCCAAACAAAAACTGAGAGTCTTATGCAATCCAAAACATTCAAGAAAGGGCTCTCAGGGCTTCCGCCCATACTGGGCACCAATGGTATATGTGAACAATCCTGAAGAACCCTTGATTCATGTGACACCATTGGTTCTGGTAAAACTTGGGCAAGGAGATCATACAGCTCTCTTAGTGTGGCCCAGCCTGCCCCAGGAAGCTCCCAAGGAAAGACTAGTTCTCACTGCTAATGGAACCTGGCAGGTTTCTTTCAAGTCCTAGATAAAACTCTCAAAGCCTCTCTCCTCTCTGGCTTCACACACTTCTTGGCCCTGATTCTTCTCCAAACCAGTCCTCCTACAGAATCTCTGTGCTTTTGAAAATCTGAGTGAAGGTATCTTCTGGGGACTCAGCAAATTTCCTATCAAACCTGAAATATTAATGCTATTAGCAGAACTCTAAGTCAAGGAATCTAAAGACCTAACTACATCCTTGTTATAGAGAAGTATGTACAACCACAAGTATGAAGCCCAAATTAATACTTTGATGCACATAATTTAACTAAATGACCTAGCACTAAATGCATTCTGCGATGGCAGCACTGTAAGTGTCAAAGAACATTGATGGTGGATTTGAATCCCAGCCCTATCCTACACTAGCATTGTGACTTAAAACACTCAATTCTTTCTTACTCTTGGGTTTCCCTACTATAAAGTGAAAGTAGTAATACTTGTTTTCACCAAATCATGACATAGTTTGAGAATACAATCACAGAAGATAGGTGAAGATAGTTTGTCAATTGGAAGTCATGTAAACAAATGTGAGGGTTTAGATACTATAGAAATAAAATTAAGTAAGAGATCAGTGTGTGCTAGAGTTGACAGAGAAAACTTCATGGAGGAAACAGAGCTGGGTTCAAATGTTTTCTGAGTAACAGAATTTAGACAGAAAGGTAAGAGCATATTTCAGGAATAAATGCAAAGGCAATAGTGACTAGAACCTGGGTGAAGGGCAGGTCAGTCACTAACCTATAATGGGCCTCTCCACCTACCACCTCTGACTGGTCACTGGAAAACAGCTTCCTCCAGAAATGGGTTGAGCACTAAGGCATGGATGCATTCTTGGCCTAGGTAGGAACAGATGCATTGTGAGCCATCAGCTCCAGGGAATGGCGGATTTGGGTCACTCAGTGTAGCACCCAGCATGGGCACACTTCTAGTGAAAGGCATCATGGGACCTACAATTCTATATCCTGAACCCTAAAAAATATTATGTTCTCATTCTATGGGTGTATATGTTTTAAGTCATTGACTTAAAATCAATAACCAAGAAGCTTGTTTTCTCCACTAAAAATAAAATGAATGAAAAAAAAGTTCCATATTATCAGAACAATACATAAGTACTCTTTTTCAATAATAAAAAGTAATAAAGATAATAACAACATAAAATAGAAGAAAAATATTGATAGTACTAGTATAAGAGTATATGAAGAGGGGAAGTGTTTGATTGTGTGATTTATTTCCCTCGGAATTTTCATAAATCTAGACAAGCATGGTTGGCATCAGTTTGTTGTTTGAGTGCCATAGAAAAGTATGAGGCATGGGAGATTTTTGCTGTTGTTTTTACAGCTTGTTCTCTCACTTGCTATTTATTTGTTTTACACAGAAGCATCAACCACTTATGCATCAACTTAAGACTACTGTTTGTTCAATTTTAATAAAAATAAATGTCATGCAGCAGTCTGACTTTCTTTGCCAAGACAGATAAAGCCCAGAAATCAGCTTTCATCAACAAAATGCTACTTAAATCTTGTTCATGTTGGCTCATTTGCTGGGCATCTGTCTTGATGTGTCTCTCACATGTTCTACCATATTATAAACTTAAAGTGATGACTAGTGATCACATAAGTGATAGGGGATGGGTGAGGGTACATGTCATTAGGTAAAGTCCCCACCAAAACATTAGAAAACAAAGTATTGTCAGAGTTACTGATTCAACATCTGTGAAGATATCTGTAGTACATAGGATAAGAACAGATTTGTTTTAGGGCATATCTGTATTTATTTTCTGTGTGGCTGCCTTATTTGACATGCTTTAATAAGTGAAAAAATAAGACAATAGGGTAGGTTAAGAAGGAAGTTCTAGCCCTGGCTGGTGTGGCTCAGTGGATTGACATTGGCCTGAGCACCCAAAGGTCACTGGTTTGATTCCCTAATCAGGGCACATAACCAGGTTGCAAGCCAGGTCTCCAGCCAGGTCTGAAGCCAGAGGCAGGTGAAAGGCAACTATACATTAATGCTTCTCTCCCTTTCTTCCTCCCTCCCTGCCCTTCTCTCTGAAAATAATGAATAAAATCTTTAAAAAAAAAAAGGAAAAGAAATTTCTGAATTGCAGGATAGAACATTGGAACATCCTCAACAATCTACTAAAATATACCCCAGAGATTTCTCCATTATTGTTTTCCACTCTATAAAATATTTGCAGTCTTGTTGCAGTCTCTGATATACATCAAAATTACCATAAATTAAATCTAGCACTACTGTATTATGCATATGATCATGGATTCATATATGTTCCCACATTTGCTATCGATTGGTTCCTTATAAAAATGATTTTTCTTAAACCTGAGACAAAAGAAATGAGTTCAAGTAAATAAGTAAAAGAAGCAAAAACAGGGTGTTGATAGTTTTCATTCTGAAGATAATTTTTACTTAGCAATTTGACAGCCCACACCTACAGGCACATATGTACATATCCACATGAATACACTTTGATATACATAGATGCCACTTGCATCTGCTCCCTTTGGATTAATAGCAAACTTGCTCCATCAAGCAAGGAAACCAGCAAGTGATTTCAGTTCTATTGAGATATTTAATAGGAAATCAAGAAGAGCAGGCATCCGTACATAATTTTGGAACATTAGTACTTAAAATCAAGAAACTTCCCTGGCAAGTCATCATAGATTATCTTTTAGAGGTCATCATTTTACAGAAGAAATGAGACCACATAAAATTAAGTGCCTTGTTTTGCTCATTTAATTTCTGCATCAAAACAAGAACCCAGGTTTTCTGACTCCCTATCACACTTACACCGTCCACCCACAGATCAGACAGGCAGCCATTGTACCCACCGACTCAATGCGAGGAGAGAAGCTGTTTTTCCTTCCAGCTCCTCCCAATGAGAAAGGCCTAGCTGAATCCCTAAATATAAGTAGGTCAAGTAGTTAGGTGATTATAGAGCACTAATTCTAAAAAAAAAATGATATTATTTTACCTGGATATGGGAAGCAACATAACCATAAAAAATGAGACACTTCCTACCTCCAATAATAATACTGCCACATCATATCTCAAAACATATTCAGCTACTTTCAGGTACCTGATATTTTAATATTATCTAATCACAAGGAGATCAATTATAAAATTAATTACATAGTATGTTGGAATTTATTTTGTATATATTATCTTATGAAATCAAGGCATGGGAAATTTTAACTCCTATTCATCCTTTAGTTACTAGTTTAGAAACTCCATCTGAGTTTCTCTAGTGCTTAGCTTCCCATCTCCATCTGAGTTCTGTTTCTAACTCACTGGCTAGTGTATACTTAAAATCTAGTAGAATGCCTGACACATATTAAGTACTAAATAAATGTTTGTGAATGAACAAATGAACAAAGAAAATATTCTGATAATTTGGCTGTGAAGGGAGAAACAGAATCGGAATGCCAAAAAGTGTGCTAGAGAAGACTGCTATGTAGGCTAAAGGTTAGGTCCTCTAAGTGGTTCTTTCTTTCCTCCATTTCTGCAACAACAAATTTTCTGAAACCTCCATACATTACTATAATGGCTTCTTCGGCTACAGCTCTAACAGGGTGATGAGAACAGGACTGGAATGTTGATGTCTATTTTTTTTTTTTTTTTTTAACATCTGGTCCATCAACAAAATGTTTTTAAGTCAGAAACTGCCTGAAAGCTTTCTTTCTAGCTAATGGTGCTATTGCCATTCAATAGAACACAGTTTGCTTTGGGTACATTTTGTACCCTAGCCATCCATATTAGCTTTCCCTATCAGAATGCACTAGAAAAAAGATGGCAGAGAATAGCTCCTTCCTATGACTTTGCAAGCCTCACATAAGGGCTTGAAAGTCTGAGAAATGAAAGAGGGATGATTTTATCTTCCACAAAATTATCACATACGTAGTTAAACCAACTACACTCTGGAGGCCCATACTGATTTGTAATGGGAAGTAAAAATCACATGGCCCTGGTCAGAACAGGGTTTTTTCAATCCCAGGATAACTGATCAATAAAATAATTTTGGCACCACTTAGACTAGAATAAAATGGCTAACAAATGTGGACTATAACATCCAAATTTCTACATCAAATAAATGATACTATTTTCCCCCCATTATCCCCTCCTCCACTCCATCCCTCTCCCTGTTTAAGCCCTCCTAGGAATTATTTGTCATCCCTACAAATCCAAACAGCTAACTTCACAAATATATATTTATAAAACACTCATGGTTTGCTCTGCCTCTTAGGCTCCCTTGAAATAAAGCAGCCATAATCTCTGTGGCAGTTGTCACCATTAATGCTGATCATAAAAGCTGAAAAAGAGGTCAAGATGCTGATTTACCATTCACAGCTATGCTTGTATATCCTCTTTCTAATAAAAATCAGGAAAATTATTACTTTCTGAAAGCTTAGCACTTCAACATTTATATTTCAAACCTCCTCTACTGTACAATCTCAATGTTGCTGTGCTATTTTTTCTTCCCAAAGAGCCACCAACGTAAATGTGCCACACTTGAGCTCCACGGTACACGGAGCTGAAACAGCATATGTCTCACATCCGTAGTGTAAAATTTGGTGTGTAGGGAGCAATGAAGCGAGCTGTAACTCAGACTTAGAGATAGAAGCTGTTTGAAATTCCAGTTTCATTTATGAATACAACATAATTTGAAAAGTTTAGGTGTCTTTCCTGTAAGAGTTTTTACTCTCAAATTTTAGGTAAAAATAGTGGTACTTCCATGTTTCCTATGAATAATACCTTATTCCTAATTTTTCATTCATTTAAATTTTATCTAATATAGTCATATAAATGAAGTCAAGCAGCACTAAAAACGTACAGCAGTAAGGTATAGCAAATGCTGAAATAATTGGCATATACGAGGTCTGTCCAGAAAAAGTCCAGCCATTGTTAATATTATAAGAATGGTTTCTGCAACATTAGCATAACTTGGCAGCCAAAGAGAGTGGACTGAAATACACATGCATGAACAATGATGACTTTAGTGTACTAATCAATGGGGGCAGTAAATGCCATTGAATGAGCACTTGTACTTGTGTGTCTGTCACATTCAATATAACTTAATGAGTAGAGAGATGAATCTGCATCGAATTTTGCATTAAGCTTGAATATTCCTCAGTGAAAACCATTCAGATGATTCAGAAGCCCTCAGTTATGGGCAGGTGGTGATTGGCAGCTTTATCATGTCAACGTATCTGCTCATGCATTACATCTCCTACAGAATTTTTTAGTGAAACATCAAATCACCCAGGTGGCTCAGCCCCACTACAGCCCAGATTTGGTGCTCTGCAACTTTGGTTTTTCCCAAAACTAAAATCAACTTTGATATTCCAGCCCATCAGTAAGATTCAGAAAAATATGGCAAAACAGCTGATGGTGATTGGGAAAACTGTGTGAGGTCCCAAGGTGCCTACTTTGAAGGGGACTGGGGCATCATTGTCCCGTGTACAATGTTTCTTGTATCTTGTATCTTCTTCAATAAATGTCTCTATTTTTTATATTACATGGCTGAATACCTCCTCGACAGACTTCATATATCTGGATAAGGACTCTAAGAATATATGGTATTAATTTTATTTAGCCCGATGCTTTATATGGTACTTTCATTTAACTCAAAATTATATTGTAAAAACACTAAGAGTTTTTAAATGACCTCTTGATCTAGCCATATTACCAGTTATGAATTGTATCCCCTCCAGAAAACCAAAAAGTCATTCAATGAAAAATAATCACCATGCTACCCGACTTCCCCACCCTCCCCCCACACCACACACACACACTGCGTTATGCATATGCGCTGCTGCCTTAAATAAACCAAAAAGGCACCTGTTCAAACTAGAATTAAGCTATCCTGGTAAAGCTTTATAGTTAACTCTGTCTGATATATGCTGGGAAGGAGGTTGGAAAGAAAAATTGAAGAGTTATGGAAGTAGACTCAGAAGGCAAGATTGTGAGGCCTTTGAGAGGGTGGGAGTGAGTCTTGAGTGGTATCAAGCATAGCAGATAACCTGGATGGATGGATGGATGGATGGATGGATACATGGATGGGTGAATGACCAAACTGATAGACAAGAAACTCAGAAAAATCAAGGTAGAGTTTTTAATTTTAACACAAGTAACAAGTATTTACTGAGTATCCACCTATGATACAGGTACAAAGTTAGAGCTTAAGGATATGTATTAATAGTAATAGTTAAAATTTATTGAACACTTACCTAGTACCAACCACTATGCTAAGAACTTTTACATACATACTTTATTTAATGTTCACAAAAACTAATGTAGTTATTACTGTTACCCTTATTTAACACAAAAGGATTATAAAGAATTTTTTTAACGTCCTTGCTCAAAAAGTGTACTAGGATTAACATCTGGGCATCCTGACTCTATTTTCCTGCATCTTCTGTTACCATATTGCCCTATTTGGATAAATCAGTTTATAATCTACTGAAGGGAAGGGTTCTCAATAACTATGTTAATAAAATGTAAGTTAAATACCATGAGGCACTATAAATAAAGTCCTATGTTTTCTCAAAGAAGTAAATATTGCATCCTGCTGATACCAAAAGACCAATGACCATACTCAGCAATATAGTCCAGGTCCTACAAAGAACTTTCTTTGAAACTACTTACTCTGCTAATTTCTATCACTATTTCAATTCTTTCTCCATTTACATTTCAGAGTTAATCCCTCCATTCTCTGTTTCTGAAGTGCATTGTACATAGTTTTTATAATCATCATCTAATTAGAGATCTGCTTCCCCCAGCAGACAAACTTCTCTGCAGGTAAGGACTCTGTTCATACTTTCACCCCAACTTCACCCATCAGAACTCATGTGTAGTAAATGGCCAATAAATGTTCATTCAGTGAACTATAACATACCTTAGTGGCCACACAGATGTAACACAGTAGTATGGCTTCAATTTAAATGCAATGATTGTAACTTAACCTTAGATGAAATGAGTTCTTAAGGCTCAAGACGACAGGTATTCAGGTGGTATTTCCTTAGTTTCAATTTTACTATGATTGTGCAACAATAAAGAGAATGCTTGAGAACCTGAAACCATTAATATTTCTCTAACATTATGCATATATCTATGAGGAGCCAGACTAAAAATGGCAAATGCATGCCACTTGTGCCACCACACCCCTTTTATGCTGAAGAGACACATTTAATAATGATGACATTCATTTCTTCTGACCTCAGACTCATTCTTAGCATCCTTTTCAGCATGACTTTCTAGCAATCACTGCTAGATGGATGCTTCATAATCACTTAACACTTGTAATTTTCCTATCTGTAACATTTTACCATTTAGTCTTCTTCTTCCAGTGAAGAAAGAAAGCATATGGGCATCTCAGGGAAATCTTAGATAACCAGCGGTCTAGATTTTATGAGCCCCTTGGGTCCCAAGAGCCAGGCTCCAGACCATTGCTGATCTGCAACCAATTTTTCACTACTTCATGGGGGAAAAAAGGAAAGAGAAGAAAGAAAAAATGTTCCACATACTAAATAGCCACATAAGAATCACTTGGAGCCCTGACTGGTGGCACAGTAGATAAGGTGCTGGCCTGCAAACCCAAAGGTCATTGGTTTGATTCCCAGCCAGGGCACATAACCAGGCTGCAAGCCAGGTCCCCAGCCAGGGCACATAACCAGGCTGCAAGCCAGGTCCCCAGCCAGGTCTGTAGCTGGGGGCAGGTGAAAGACAACCATACATTGATGTCTCTCTCCCTCTCTTTCTCTCTCCTTTGCCCTCTGTCTGAAAAATAATAAATAAAATCTTCAAAAAAAAAAAAAAAAGAATCACTTGGGAAGCTTTTTAATAGATAGATCCTACTCTTGACTCAACATTTCTAGGGATTATGTCTAGAAACTATATGAACACATCTATATTGTGATGTACAGTAAGATTTAGGTACTGCTGAATGTTTGTGTCTATAGGTATGTTTTCAAAAGTACATCTTTGAAACAGAATATTTTTTTCTAAAATGATATCACTTTTATCATTCTTAATTCTCAAGTTTTATATCTTCAATTTATGAAATAATGGAAATAGTAAATAGTGGTAGTGAAAGTATGGATTTTTTTTTTCAGTGCCATAGCAGGCAAAACAGAGCTGGAGCTTCTATATAAGGCTTCTTCTTCTTCTTCTTCTTTTTTTTTTTTTTTTTTTGTTCTTTTAAGCCCAAAACTCTGAAAACCACAGCTCTAGTGCTACCCACCCCTCAGACGAGACAAGCCTTCATGTTCAGGATGAGATGGTGGATAACTTGTCAGAAATCTATTCACAGTCAACACTGAGGAACCTCCTGGGAGGTAGCTCAGCCCAAGAGGAAAAAATGTCAGAAGAGGACTAACTGGGCTAAGCAGCAAATCCCTCTTCCAGGAAACAGCGGAGGATGAGTCAGAATTTGTCATACATCTGGCCCTTGCACAGCCCCAGCATGGTCTTTATGTCTGGGTGCCATGCAGTGGGGTTGCGAGAAGAAAGGAGAGAAAAGGGCAGGTTATACTGTAAGAAGTAACAAGAGCCAAGCTCTTCAGTAATACCTCTGTAAGACACCGTGGTTTAGAAATACCCTTGACAGCATAACATGTTAAGGGGGGCAGAGTTAGTCCCCCAATTTTTCCACTTGCCATTGCGTAGTTTGGGTACCTCAGAGTCTGCATCACGTCTAAGGCAGTTGTCATCTGGTGGGAGACAAAGAAGGAGCTTCTGTGGGCAGGGGGAGACTACAGACCTGGCCAAACAGAGCAGCAGAGCACAGAGTGGGGATCAGCAGTGTCTGAGAAACAGCAGTTCTGAGCAAAAGAAGCACATCCAGCAGCAGCAATGGCCACAGCAGGTACCGTGGAGCCCAGCAGCCATGTCCAGTGCACACTGGTGCTCAGAGACTGCCATGTGGCTCTCTGTGAGCATTTACAAGAGGCATCCCAGTAACGCTCGAGATAAAGAAGGAGAGTTCTTTATAGGGGGCTCAGGACCAGAATTAATAGGCTCTGGCAAGAGCCCAAGAAGATTTGATACATAATCTGACTGTTACCCCATTGCAAATCTTAACATAGTGTACCCCATAGAGCAAGCAGTCTCTATAAAATGAGAATGTAAGGTTCATTACAAATTCTAAAGGACCCCTTCCTCACAATACTCCAGGTTCTAAGTTTCTCTTTTGGTCACATATACACAGGGTCAAAGGAGTCCAGAGAAAGGTTAAAAATAACCCTTGTAGAGATAGCGTCAAAACGAATTCAAACTCTTACCCAAACAGCCCCAGGGAAAATATTTTCCACTACTGTTAAATTTTATACTTTAAATAATTAGGAGTGGCTTCTTGTCCCTTGGCAATTCTGCATCTAGTTAGTCTAATGGAAAGAGACCCCACTCCCCTTGTCAAAAACAATGGGCTGATCTAACCTCCTCCCCTGGCTGTAGCATTGGTGTAAGAATCAAGTTACCATGCTTTCCTAGCAGACTTTCCAAATCAGAGTTAAGTAAAATAATGCTGGTTTTTATTTTTTGTTTTTTCCAATTGACATCCATACCACCAGAAAAAACATTCATGTGTACTAGGAATAAATGAGGTTGAGACAGAAAGAAACAGAGAGAAGAGGGAGAGAAAAGTACAAAATGGTGGTCAAGGCCCTAGTTTCCACCTCTGGGGTCCTTAGAGCTACTGTTGTTCTTATAGAAACTCATTTAACTACATGAACTAGCCTCAGTGACTCAGTAAGTTTCCTAATTTGAGTTGGATTTCTGATGCTTGCAAGCAGAAGACTCCATGGCTAAACTATAAGTTAGGATGTTTTCAGCTGTAAGTACAAAACATTTACTAATGGCCTCTTAAAGTTTAAGAATAGCCCTGGCTGGTGTGGCTCAATGGATGAACACCAGCCTGTGAACCTAAGTGTCGCTGGTTCAATTCCCAGTGAGGACACATGGCCAGGTTTCCAGCCAGGTCCCTGGCCGGGGGCAGGTGAAGGGCAACCATGCATTGTTGTTTCTCTCCCTTTCCTCCTCCCTCCCTTCCCCTCTTTCTAAAACTAAAGAATAAAATCTTTAAAAAAAAAGAGTATTTATTGTTAACAAGTCTAGAGGTGGTCCCATTATTTTAAATGCCATCAAGAACCAGGTTCCTTTTTCTCATTTTGCTCTGTTACTCAGAGTACAGGATTCTGCCTCAGACTGTAGCCTCATGATCACTAGATGGCTGCCATGCCACTTGGCATCATATCTCCAGGTCACAGCATCCAAAGTATAAAAAAAGACAAGGGTACAAATCAGCTCTGTTTCTTAACAGAAAGGAAAACATTTCCCAGAGTGCCCCCATCAGATTTCCTACCACATCTCATTGGCTAGAACAGCAAAAACTATTACTGACTTACATCTCACAATTCACCTCACTCATTGGGGTAACAGTACTCTGTTAACAAGGAAGAAAGGGAAATTGATGTTGTAATGAGTCTCCAATGATATCTGTCCCAATTCTACAGGGATATGAGGTTCAAGAAATACAATTGTGGTCATGTTTCAATCTGGATTTTCTTTCATGACAGTGGTGATGATGATGGTGGTGATAATGGATAATGATGATGATGTATTTCTACCTCAAATATTTACTTAATCTTTAAAACAAGTTACTGTAACCTCACAACATATAATGAAATAGATGCTATTATCACTATCATCATATTAGACATCAGGAAAGAGACATCCAGTAACTAAGTAGCTCACATAAAATCCATTGTTAAAAAATAAGATGTTGGGGATGAAGATTTGTTATACTACCCTGGCTGTTGTGGCTCAGTGGATAGGCGCTGGCCTGAGAACCCAAAGATCACTGGTTCAATTCCCAGCCAGGGCACATAACCAGGTTGTAGTCTCTAGCCAGGTCTGTAGCTGGAGGAAGGTGAAAGGCAACCACACATTGATGTTCCTCTCCCCTTTCTTCTTCCCTCCCTGCTCTGCTCTCTGAAAATAATGAATAAAATCTTTTTTAAAAAATAATACAAATAAAAAAGGTTTGTTATACTGTATTATACCAGAATGTTCTTTCTCCAAAATCAAATGAAATAACAGTAGGAAGAAAAATATGAAGTTTTATGCACAGGAAATTGTTGTTAAAGTATAATTTCTCCCTAAACTGACCTTGAAATGATAGGTGCTATATTTTCAAAAATATAATACAGTAATTCCAAAATGTAGATCATTCCCGCTAACCTCCTTTCTGGTCCTTTCTATGCATACGAATGACAGGGGATAGGATAAGAAAATTCTTTGTATGGGGAAGTACAGAACAATTCAATTAATAATTTCAATTTCATTTGGCATTAAACATATTTTAAAAATAGATATCTTCATCTCAATGAAAAGAACATCATTAAGTGAAAAGAATTTCCCCTGAAGACTGAGAATTCGATGGCACTAAATTAGTCAATGAATTTAAAATTACAAAGACTTAAAACCCAGGGAATATTTTATAGGGTCTTTACTCAATGAATTTGGATAGTAGACCTTGAAAGAAAGATAAAATTTATCCTAAAGAGGTGCAGAAGCTTAAACTTTTTAAAAATATGTTTTTATATCTGTAAATATATATATGACGTTAAACAGTGTAATAACATTTTCCAAGGAAAGTGCATTAAAAATAGAGGGGAGCAAAGTAAATTTAGATTAAGTCCATCTGAAAGTTAAGAAAACAAAAGTTGATAGATTTTAGGAATCTAACTTTCTGTTCTTACTCTTAATCATTTCAATTGTTAGTCATAGAGGCAAACTTTTAAAAAATGAATATAATTCTTGCCTCAACAGTTTCCCTTTAATTAACTCCCTGGTCTGATGTCAGCCAATTGTTTCCAAACCCTGATTAAGTTCTGCTCCACTGTGTGAACAGTCACCAAGCTGTGTCTCTGTAGCAGCTGCCATTTCATACCTGAAGAGGCAGAGAGATGACTGCCTGCTGGATTGGTATAATAACCGGGGAACATAAAAAAGGAAAATGCCCTTGAAATCTTCACTACACTATGTTAATAACTTCTACTTACCCAAGTAGATGATCCCACTGCCACAATCTCTAATAGAAAATGATACAAGAACAGGATTATCAATATAATCCTATACATTAAATAAAATAAATTAGAAACCTAATGTTCAATTACCAAGGTTATTCAAGCTACTCTTACTATATACAACAACTAATTCAGTTCAGTTCAATTAGTAGCAAGTTAAGTAGAGAAAGGAGGTTTGCTTAATGTATCAATTTATTCATTTATATGAAGCTCCTTCGTTTGTCCAAGCACTGGACTAGAACCAGGGACAGAAATAAGATAGGCCTGGACCTTGACATCAAATTAGCCCTAGAATCTACCAAAGATCAAGAAAGTAGAAATCCATTGATTTCCTAAAGCTGATACAAAATGTTACCCTCGATTCAAGAATTTGTGCATCTCATGGATCACGCATATGCTCTTTTCTATCATAGTTTTTCTTGGATCTAAAAAAAGAGAGAGACATTTTCATCCACTCACAAAGTTTCAAAAATTTTTTTAAATCACTGAAACATGTCAGCAGGAATTCCGAAAACAAGAGATCTTCACTGATTCTTCTAAAGACCTTGGTTCTGCTCAACAATAAAAGATGCCAGATACATATTTAGTTAATCCACTAATTAACCATCTCTGTATCATTGTGACAGTCCCACCTACTATATGCTAGTGTCTAATAAATATAGAGGTAGGCAAATGTTTGGCATCCAATCACTAAAGTAAATGTCATCTCAGTATTTTAGTTTGTAGTAGAAATTAAATATCAAAAAATTCCTTCACCTTAAATTCTTCCTGCTTTACCTTGATCACCTTCTTTTCTTATTGTTGTGATGCATAGAGAATAATGCTTATAATTGTCTATGTCTTGATATTAAGAAAAATAGCAGTTTATTCATTAACATTGATAATAGTTTTAAAGTTATGCTACCTAGGTGGTAACTCTACCATATTACTGATATTAATACACAAGGTCTCTCCTGGAAAGAATCAAGCCAAAGTCAATATAATTAAAACAGTTTGCATGGCTGATACTTTTGGGACAGACCTTTGTATTTGTTTATGCATTTATTTATTTAATAATTTATTCAGTATCTATACAGACCAGATAGTATGTTACAGATTGGGGATACAATAGTGAGACACAGTTCTATCCTCTTGAAACTTCTAGTCTTATGGGAGAGACAGAAACATAGTCACACTGACATTCATTGAATTGTGACAATGATTCTAAACAGGAAGGACCTAGCATTACAAAAGCCCAGAGCAACAGGACATGGCCTTTGGGAGAAAATGAGATAAAGCTTCCATAGGCAGATGACTTTCAAGCTCAGAAATAAAGAATAGGTAAAGAGAAAATGCATGTCCTGGTCACAGGTGAAAGCACAGTCATACCTCGGTACTCATCAGTTTCAGAACTTGTCAAACCCTGTACTTATTATGAGAAAAAGAAAAAGTGTTTCAGCACTGGGTGCTTGCTCAGTCAGGACTTGGCGCACTTTATAGAATGTGTATGAGTCAGGACAGTGCTCTACAACAGAAAACGTGCCCTCCTTTGGTTCACTTCTGTATTGGCACTCATCAAGGAGTTCCTAAATGAGTTAACAAATTCTGGGGTACCCTGTATTGCAAAGACCCTGGGGCAAAAGAGGGTATATTATCAGGCAGAGATTCTCACAGTGCAGTCAGGGACCCCTATGAAAATGGTCAAAAGTATTTTATAATATCTTACTTGTATTTCTCGCTAAGACTTTCCTCATGGACCTGTTGTGAAATTTTCCAGGGAAGTCATGACATATGATAGTCAACAGATTAAATGTAAGAACAGATATGAGAATCTAGATGTCTTTTATTAAGCCAGATATTAAAGAAATTCGTAGAAATATAAATCAAAGCCACTCTTCTTACTGGTTTTTCATTTGAAAAAAAAATAGTTCATTTTTATTTTAAAATAACATGTAATAGCCCATGAATGTTATTTTTAATGAATTAATAAATACGTACTTCTAAAAGTTTTTAGCCTTGGCAGGTATGGCTCAGTAGATTGAGCGCCAGCCTGCAAACCAAAGGGTTGCTGGTTCAATTCCCAGTCAGGGCACATGCCTGAGTTGTGGGCCACGTCATTAGGTGGAGCACATGAGAGGCAACCACACATTGATGTTTCTCTCCTCTTTCTCCCTCCTTTCCCTCTCTCTAAAAGCAAATAAAACATTTTTTAAAATTTGATTTCATGTCTAATTTTGGTAAACATTGATAAATAGAACAAAAATAAAAGCTCATTGTCACCCACAATAAATGTTAAGATAATAAAGGGAAGAGGCCCTAAGACCAAAAAGTTTGAAAACTGCTAAAATGAAGAAATCACAAAAAGGACAATATTATTGAAGCAGAGAGAATGAGAGAGAAAATCCCTCATCAGAATACTACTCCCTCTGTTTCTGCCCCCTCTTACGAGTATCACACTTGTTTCCTCTCAATTTAGAGAAAACAACTCACTTTATCACAACTACATAGATATGCATATACATATATGTGTGCATGTGTATTAAATAAGACAAACAGTAGTCCTTTGATTCCTAGAATCAGGGCTGGCCACACTAATTTGCAGGAAAAAAACTAATATAATTTTTGTCTTGAATTTTCTCCTCCCCACCCCACACACCCACACACACCTGGTATTTGTTATTTACTATTTTAATATCATTCTAAAATAAGAAAATAAGGATCTTAAATTATTACCATGAATTTTACTGTGCACTTTATATTGTGAAGTGCCAGTTTTAGATGAAAACGTAAGCATGTTTGTCATATGTGGAGTCACCAAAATTGCACAATGTATTTTGCAGTGCATAAATGCGTAAGTATTGTTTCACCAGAATAGCAAAAATACTACCACTGTTTCTATTTTGATTCTTGATATGTACGTGTTCTACATGAGTAAGAAATTATAGGGTTGCTTGGTCACCTGTGTTTCTTAGAAACTCCATGGACTCTTGTCTGTTTGAAGCAAGTTTTAGTTCAAATAGAAAGCATGGTATCCGTGGGTGGATGAAGGTGATTTTAAAAAATCAACACAATTTGAGGGAAAGGGAAAATTATCTTGGAAGACTTAGAGAATGCACAAAGTCTGAGACAACAGTAACATTTCAGAAAACTTTATGGTACTTTCTGTAGATTGGAATAAAAGGTGACTAATAATGCCAATGAATCTAAGAAAAATAAGACAATAAAATGGAAGGATAGTTCAATGAGGACAAAGACCAAAAAAAAAAAAAGATATAAAGGGAGATAAATTCAAAAGGTGTTTCAAGGAAACTCAAATTACAGTAGCCAAACAAAAATCTGTATAATAGTTTTTAAAGAACATGACTGACAATGAAAAAGAAAATAAAAATAATGTGAGGGAAGATTAGCTATAGACACAGAGAATTAGAATCAACCCAACAATTAGGAATATTTTCAAGAAACAAAAGTATTTGAAAAAGAGTAATAACCAAGTCCTAATTTAAAAAATAATGTCAATCAAGTAAAATAATAACATTAAACCATTTTGTTCAGAACTATTCTGGCAAATGTTTTTTTCGAGGGGTTGTTTTTTTAATTATTTTATTTATTTTGCTATTAAAGTTGTCCCAATTTTCCCCCCTTTGCCCCTCTCTACCGAGTACCCCATTCCCTCCAGCAATGCCCCCACTTAGGTCATGTCCATGAGTCATGCATATAAGTTCTTTGGCTTTTCTATTTCCTTTGTTCTTCTTAACATCCCTGGTCTATTCTGTAACCACCAATGCGTCCTTTTCCTTTTTACCTTTCACATCCAGACAATTCACAATTTAATTACTGCCTTCTGTCAGCTTCTCAAATCATATTAATACAAAGTTTTCTTTTCATTAGAAAATGCCTACATTGCTTCTATGTTTAAAGAATTACTCTTTTAAGTAATATGCATTGCAGGATTACCAAACACATGCAAAACTACATTTACACCCATACATATTTTTACACATATCTAAAGTACATACTGGGTTTTGAAGAGTTAATACAAAACATTTAAAATATGCCAATAGCTTACATAATTATTGCATGTTAAATGATAGTATTTTAGATACATTGTAGCAAGATTAAGCAGTATTTTCTTCTTTAATACTTATTTTACTCTGGAATGCTCTATTTGGATTCTGGCAAATGTTTTTAAGTAACACAATCAAGGAAAACAGAGAAAACTAAACTGATTAACCAGTAAGGAATGAAAACCATGTGAGCTCTGACATCTCTAAAATTACATAACAGAAAAATGAAGCAATATACATAAAATTTTCAAAGAAAAGAACTATTACCTAATAATTAGGCCTTGCAAGATGGCAGTCATTTTTAAAACAATAGAAAGATTCTCAGATATACAAGAGTTCAAAAATATAACCTCTCAGTGCCCTTTGTGAAAATTTCCTAAAGATATCAAAATTAAGAGTTCAAAAATAGGAAAGGTAAGATATAAAGACTCAAATGATGCACATTGAGAATAGCTCAACAAAGCTAAATTTAAACAACTGTGGTTGTTTGGAGTAAAATGTTGGACACAAATGTCAAAAATAATCATTGAAAAAAGAGATAGGAAAGGTAGCACCTATCCAGGTAGAAATGGTTGTTTCAGATTATATTGCCATTGATGAGGCCTACAGCTTTCAATTACTACAGAAGGTGAAACTAAAGGAAACAGCCACAACTTATAAGCCTAAGAAAATATAAAATAAAAATGATGGACTTAAATATTTGAGTGACACAAAAAGCTTAAGTATTTCCATTGCAGTGCAAGATTCTCAGGTTAAATTGAGAGAATCTAAATACGTGCTGCTAAGTCCAAGACACATACCGAAAATAAAATGGCATTGAAATGTTTTTAAAAGAGAGACAAAGATTTATCAACTTGAGGACAAACTGCCTATAACCACAAATTTAATAGGATTACAAACTGTCTTACATTAACACAATTTTATTATTCCAGTAAGTTCTTGTCCAGGAAAACAAAGTTTCAAATAATGTAACTGTTTATTTCATGAACTCCTGAAATCCATTTAATTCAAGTAATAGTATTCTCACATTGCCTCCACCTTGAAAATTAGGGTGAATAACCTCGTTTTTAAAAAAAGAGAATTTTTTTAAAGAAAAAACTTCTCTGTTATCAAACTTTCAAAAATTGCTTCAAAACTTTCCTCTGCTATGTCTAGAAACATGAAACTATAACATCAAAACTTTGCACAATCCTACTCAAATCTCCATACTGAAGTCCTACCTTAAACCAAACCACAAAACTCTTTAAATCTCTACCCATAGGTGGTTTTCTTCCTTACTCCAGGAAGTAATAAACTCATCTTCACTTAATGTGCCATTTAAGTGTCTTATTTTGAAATGGCAGTCAACAAAATAACCTCACAATATTAAACACCAATTATCAGATAAACTAAATGATCACTAAAAACAAAGCAAGATGTTATTTTATTTAAAAAAAAGATACAGTCCACTGCAAAGATACAATAGTAATAAACCTTTAAGGGCTAAAAACATTGTCAAATATAAACACAGTTCAAACTGTTAAAAGAAGAAATTGACAGAAATAAAATTGTAGTGGGAAACCTTAACCTTTGCACAGATCAAGTAGTCAAAAGAGAAAGGATGACCACCCCCTGTCAAAAATAAAAAAAAAAAAAAAAAAAAGGTAGAATGATAACAATTTCAGACAAAATCAATTTGGGAGCAAAAAACAATAAACTCATAATTATCATTTCTTATTGAGAATTAGATTAATTCAACTAAGGATTTAAAATCCCTAACTGTAGATTGAACTCTGTAGCCTACCAAAAATACACACACTTACACACACACACACACACACACACACACACACATATGTGTGTCTGTGTGTGTCTGTGTGTGTGTGTGTATGTGTGTGTGTGTGTGTATATATATATATATGTATATATATATATATATATATATATATATATATGTATATATATATGTCATTCCACATGTTTTGGAACAAGGATTTTTTAAAAAACTGAAAACATCATCACTCTACAATAGAGAAATCTCAATTTCTTAATGCAGATAATATTTAAACTATAGTCAATGGTCACATAGAGCAAGAAATTCATAATTTTTTTAACTAATCAAAATGAAAATGTAAAATATCCACTTACCTAGCTTTTGACTCAAAGAGCAAATTAAAACAATTATATACATCATGTAGAAAAAAATTAAGAGAACTACTTATCAAACCTTATGGGTTGTAGCCAAAGCTATTTTCATCATAATAATAGCTTACTATTTTCCAGTAATAGTGGCAATTAAATACATTACATACATTCTCTTATTTAATTTTAACATCTCTTTGAGGGTGGTATCATTACTCTCTTTACTTTATACACATACACACACACACACATACACACACACACACACACACAAAAGAAAGAAAGAAAACCTGAGGCTTAGAAAGCTCAAGTTAATAAATAAAATTGGATTGATAAGCAGGAATCTATTAACATATCATATAGATCAAAATAGAAAAACATATATATATATTTTTTTATTTTATTTATATATCTATATGTAATCATTGCAATAGATGCCCATAAAATTATTTCATAAAATCCACATTTTATTAAATTTAAAAAATTGAAAACAACTTCATGAACTAGAAATAGTATTTTTTAATAACATTATTAGACTATATTATTCCTTTTAAACTAAGATGCCAACAAGGATGCCTATAATCATCACATTTAACAGAATTCTAGATCTGTGGCCCACGAAATGTTGTGTCATGTCATATACTTATGAATATTCTCATTAAATATGCACATAAAAATGACTGGAAAAAAATACACCAAAATGACAATGAGGGTTATCTCTATGTGATTATTTGACAGCTGATTTTATTTTCTCCTTTATATTTTCTGTATTCTCTACAATAAGTATGTATTATTTTATACTAAAAATATTATTTTATTGAAACATATGAAGTATATTTAGACTTTGTCCAAGCATGTGGACAGTAAGGTTTCCCAAAACAATTCATGGAACTAAAAATAAATAAAGTCTATAAACAATTGATAAAAATTATGTTAAGTACTTCTGAGGCTCTTAACTGAAATCTGTTCAATTGTTCTCTTATTCTTTGCTCCTTCTATGTATATGAGAACACAGAATTATCAGCAAAGAGAAGTTAATACAAATAACAGAAAAATCACCTGACACAAATAAGAATTAATCTAAGAGGAAAGACAAAGCAAAGTCAGGTAAAAAAGGGTTAATATCTTAACAAAGAACAAATCTAAATTAGTCAGATGATTTAACATTTCAAAAATAAAAACAATGTCTAAAAAGACAAAAACCAAAAGATGTGCCAAGTTTGATGCCTCGTGTGTTTCTACCTTTCATTTCACATTTTTTTTATTGCCAAATATATCTTTATTGGAACTGTAACTCAAGAAATATGCATTGATTTCTTTTCTTTATTACTGGATGGGTATTGCCAATTACAAAATTAATCAACTACAAATTACTTATTTAGAACTAAGTGACATACCAGAATGAAAGGTGAAGGAGTAGGGTAGGAGAGATGGTTTGGTTTATAAATTGGGACAACTGTAATAGCAAACTAAATAAAACATATTAATAAAAAAATAACTAATAATATGATGCTTCTGATTATAACTGATTTTTTTTAATTTTATTGTTGTTGTATTTACATCCATCCCCTTTTTGCTCCCCTCTGTCACCCTCCCCACCCTATAACTGATTTTTTAATAGAAAAAATCCTTAAAACAGCCAGAAAAAAATGTTAAGAAATGTAAGAGCTGGTAAAACTGGGAGTTAAAAATGGGCATTTTTCTATTTTCATTTTATCTGAAACCCCAAAAGATCTACAAAAGAATAGATGGCAAGTAATCCTACATTCTAAATCAAGTGCTTGGTCAACTACATGAAAATTATAAAAGATCAATGAAAACAATTTTGCAAACCTCAGCATTTCAGCCTCCTCAAATGTATAAAAATAATTCAAGTTAAAGCAGGAAGAAAGATAATAGTTTCTTTGAAAAAAAATTAAATTCTAGTACATTTTTGCTCCATCATCCCTCACCGCCAGGGTGAAATGGAGGAAGGCCTTTGAGTACCTCCTAGACAACTTGATACTCTTGTTCTCTCAAGTTCAAGAAGACTCAAGAGTTTAGTGTTTGACACATCTCTGAGAAATGTTAGGGCAAGAACCACTGCAGTCATCCAAGCATGGGGTGCTACAGAAATTAGTTACTCCTGTCTTACAAAGAGAGAAAAACTCCTATAACATTCTAGTAATTTCACTCCACTTCTTTGTCCCCATATTTATTTATCAATTAAGCTTGACCCATCCTGTTCATCGGCTTCACCTACTTACCCAAATTTAATTCAATCCTCTGCCTCTTTCACTCCCAGGCTTTTACCCAAATGTATTTCATATGAGCAAGAAAAGTTCTCTTCTTTTGTGATATGTCAATTCCTGACTGTTATTTTGCATGCATGCCTATCCAACAAAAATTAAATTTGCTTTCTATAATTTAAAAACCAAAACATCATTTATACTCATCAAATGATTTTTCCAGGGCTTTTGATACAAATAACATTTTCCACTGAAGGACATAAAGGTATTTCTCCCAAACAAAGTATGAAAATGGCTGAGATTTCATATTAACGTTAAGATCTACCTCTCCATTTGGATCGTGGTTCAAATAAAATAGCCACATAAAGAAAAGAACTTAAATAAAGAGCACTTTATCCTATTTTCTTTTGTTTCAGTTTCTCAAATAACCTTGTCTATAAATTCAAAGAATAACTAACAGTGAGAAGAGTAATAATAAGAAGCCTCCCAAATTCAAAGATAAGTAACCCAGTCACGTAAAACAAACCTTTTTATCCTCATGGTTTGATTTTGTCCAATGTAATGCCAAGAAGAGACCAGAAGAAAAACTGGGTCTAATAAAATTTTACTTCAACCAGTTTACATTAAGAAACTAAATTGAAGAATTAATTAGAACTGCGGCTTCCTTAAAACAAGAAATATAAATTAAAGATCTATGTGCTAAAAAGATAGATTGAGACAGCACACAATTGTGAGGTTTGTGGTGGTTTTGTTGTTGCTGTTGTTCATTTCTTTGTTTTGTTTTTAATCATGAAGGTCTCATGATCTATATTTCAGTTACCAAACCAGTAATATGAACGCAAAATAGGATGCCCAGAAACTTTGTAACTGAATTTGGCATTATACGGGCTGTCACGTTAAACAATTGAAGCTTTAGAAACTTGTTTTTCCACAGATCTATGAACCATGCCATTCTCTAGTATAAACTCAAAAGAAATGACTTTGATCCATTAACCATTACAGAAACACAAACACCACACTCTACAGAAAAGGAGCAGATGCTAGATCATGTAAACACTGAAGACACTGTAACTGAAATGCCTCCAGTACTTATTCTTCTGACAATTTCAAAACAGTTTAAAAGCATTCTATGTGATGGAGACCAAAAGAGGTTTTTAAAGTCACTTTAGAGCCCTGCTGGAGGCTCAGTGGATTGGTGCTGGCCTGCGAACCCAAAGGTCGCTGGTTTGATTTTCACCCAGGGCACATAATGAGGTTGAAAGCCAGGTCTCCAGTCAGGTCTATGGCTAGAGGCAGGTGAAAGGCAACCACACATTTATGTTTCTCTCCCTTTCTTTCTCCCTCCCTGCCCTTCTATCTAAAAATAATGAACAAAAATCTTAAAATAAATAAATACAAATTAAAAAATAAAATCTGATTAACTTAGTAGTGTGATAATATTAACACTATTATAACTTCTTTTACTGCTTACAAAGTACTTTCACTCACTGTAGCTCGTTGGATCCTTACCACAGCTCAGAAGGATATTTGAATCTCTATTTTACAGGGAGGAGACTCAGCAAAGAGTGGATGAATAATTTTGTTAAGTGCTAGAGGTAGAAACGGAACCCTGTTTTTTTATTTAGTTATTTATTTATTTTAAAGCAGGACAATACTGTGGTTAGATTGTAGTTTTGGAATCAGGCTCTCTAGGTGTGAGTCCTGGCACCACTTAACTTAGTTGTATGGATCTCAAACAAGCCATTCCATATCTTTTAGTTTCAGTTTTCCTCCAACAAAAAAGAAGATGAGCAGAATTCAAGACCCTACCAGACAGAATTGCTTCCTTTATTAACTAATGCATGTAACATGCTTAGTATAATGCCTCGAATTTAATGCCTAGAATTTATTAAGTACTCAGTAAATGTTACATTTTATAGCCATGATTATCCCCTCAACATTTCACTACCTCAGGCTTGAATTAGCCTCAAATTTCTACAAAAAATAAATAATAAATAATGCTTTCACCTCATTTCATCTCATCTCACTTGTAGCATTATCGAATACAATAAAGGTAGTTGATTTGCGACTCTTTACATCCTGTTTGTTTGGGTTTTGGCTAGAGTTAAGGAGGGGAAAGGCAAGGAGTTAGAAGCCTTTCTAGTGCCTCTGAAAGTTTTAGGTGCAGACAATAGCATAGAAACAGAAAGCCTCCATACACACAGGTTTCTATGCATATAGGAAAAATTAGTCTAGGTACTTTAACAGAGGTAATTTAACGCAAGGAATCAGATAAAACCTTTAGAAAGGCTGGAAGGATGCGAGTATAAGAATGATTGAATTCAAGAGCTTACTTCTAGAGCTGCAATCAAGAAGCAGGAAGCTGCTCCTTCTTCTACAATTGCTGGTGACGCTCAGACTGCTGCTGACTAGGCCCATAATGTAAACTCAGGGCGCCTGCTTCTACCACTACCTCCAGACTCCATGAGCCCATGAATGACAATTAGATCTCCGAACTTGGCTACTACTATTGCCTCATATCTCCACAGTCTTGCCTGTCTCCACAAAAAACACCAGGAAGAAGCATCTATCTCATGTCTACAGTCCTAATTAGTAGAACTTGACTTACATCTAGAATCCCGGAAGCAAGTGGGACTGGGGGTTGTGGTTTTAAGCCTTCCGTTCCCATGTAGGTTGTTAGATGGGGTTGGAAATGATATCCAACATAGTCTCTCTCTTTGACTTCTCCACATCCATATATATCATTTGATATGAAATCAGAATTCCAAATAATAGTATAAACTGCATATTTCTATCTAGTATAATGTTAACATTGCTCACAGAAACAAAAAGATCACCCTTTCCTCAAAAGAAGAATCCAAAGATTTTCAGCTATTGTGCCCACCTTCCATCTTGGATGTAGTTTCCTCCTATTATAGATCATTTACAGCCCTACTTTGATATTCTGCCATTTAAGGACTATAGTATAAATTTATCACCAACACCCTTTATGTAAAGTAATAAAGGAAAGGGACGGGGAAGGGTATTTATTAATAACTACTTACATGATTAGAGTCTTATTTTGTGGAACCGGTTATAAGACATAACTGTGATCTATAATTTTCTTCTCCAACGACACATTCCATGGAAAATTTTGCCCTCAAACAGATCTCACCTAGTGTATTTTTGAGCTGACAGGAACATGCTAACCTTCAACCTTGAGGTGTCTCAAACATGAAGGACCATGCTTGTGCTATGTGGTAATGACCTTATATTAACTCTTCAACTTGACAGAGAAACATTGAGACACTGCAAAGGATGCCTGGTTTCCACACACTTTCTCTTTGCCCTCATAGTGTAGCAACCACCCAGTAAACACACAATAGTCAGGATCATCTAACTAACACAGTAATTCTTTATTTTTTTTCTTCTTTTGGTTCAATGGCATAAGATTGATTCTAAAATGGCCAGGTGACCATCTCAAGCTTCAAGTTAAATGGGACCACTTCTTGTGTTGCCTGGCAGAAGCATGTGTCCATACTAAGACCTCAAAACCATCAGAGTTCAGGGTTTTCAGGACACGAGGTATAAAATGTATTTTGGATTGATCAGATCAATTTCAAGATGATAATCTCTGGTCACAGGGTGACTTGCCTCCCATTTCTGGCATTTATTCTTTCTGTCAAAGCCCAGTAGTAAACCAGAAACTGTTTTTGCAGGAAAATAGTTACTTGCAAAACAAAGTGTGACCGTCAGTTTGACTAACTTGACTAGGCTCAAGTGTGTTACTCAATCAGACATTAATCTAGGTTCTGCTGTGGGGTATTATGTAGATGTGGTTAACATCAGCAATCGGTTAATGTTAAGTGAAGGAGATTATCCTAGATAATGTGAATGGGCCTCATCCAATCAATTGAAAACCCATGAGACTAAAACTGAGGTTTCCATGAGGGGGGAAGTATATCTGCTTCACAGTGGTAGTGTTAGCTCCTGTTCAAGAGTTTGTAGCCTGCTAGCCTTCCCTACAAACTTCAGAATTTCCAGCTCCAACAATCACTTCAGCCAATTCCTTGCACTAAATTTACCTATCTATCTACCTACCTATGTATCCACCTATCAACCAATGTCTCTCTCTCTCCAACCTACTGGTTCTGTTTCTCTGGAGAGTCCTCATTGATACAGAGGCCAGGCTGTCAAGTCTGCTCTTGTTGAGTGCAAGACCACCAAGTAAAGATAGTGGGAGGGCCCTCGAACTTGCACTGAGCCTTTAGGAGGGTTTGCACGCTTTATTGCAGTGGCAAGCTAATGACCACATGGCTGGGCAGCTAAGAGTGTTGGCATACACATGTGCGGTTGTCCCACCCTTTTCACAGCTGCACGTAACCTAAGTGCAGCTTAGGTGTTCCTACACCCACTCTTCATGCAGCCGGGCACTATAGATTATTGGCATTGCCACACACAGTTTTTCTACTCTCCCACAATAGTAGTGCTTGCACCAAGCTTACAGCAAGGGCAGTTTTATATACACATTGGGACAAAGGAGGCTTTATGCCCAAGAGTTGCATGGGGGGGTGACATCAGCCTGCTCAAAGTTGCTAAATTGGTTACCTCCAGAGCTCAGTGTTCTAGAGGCTCTAGGGGTAAGATGAACTCCAATGCTATCTCCCCGCCTGACCCATAGGAAGGACCAGCCATGCCTAGACAGGAGATCCCTCTGCCCTGACATAGACTTTCTTCAAAATCCTGGTGGACTGTGATAGAATGCCCAATGGAGCAGACAGAGAGTCAGAAGGCTCACCTAGCCCTGAAGTAAGATGTGTGCTCTTGTTCTCATAGGGTTAAGAATAAGCTGCTTCCAATTCTTCCTGTTCAGAGAGAAAGAGAAGAAAAGTACTTACCAAATTTATAGCTGGATGCCAAGAACTGTGTTGATTTGCTCTAGCAAAGAGAGTAATTGCAATTACCATGTGATTAAAATTATCTGCTTTCATTCTCTAAAACCAATCCATATCCATCCCATCTTTAGTGGTAACACTAATCTCTGCAATTCTCTTCCCCAGAGTTATATATTGCTTTTGATCAACTACTTTGAAAAGGAGAAACAGGTCCAGTAGTCTTTACTCGGTTTCTAATAACAAAATAGCCCTTAATCTATTCATCATATGATCCTCAATAAGACCCTCTCTGACCTAGGGACCACAGTGTTTTCTAGGTCTCTGGGGATTATCATTATTTTTAGAGTCACTGATCAATAACACTTAAAAGAACTAGTCTTCCTCCCTCCCTTCCTCAATGTTGAAGTGTCACGGCAAATGGAAAAATCACTTGGGGAAGGCTAGTAAAAAGATTTACTTACAAAAGCATTACAGGTACTTTTTCAAAATGGACCATGAGTCAAGCAGCTATGGATATGAGATCTCAAATCTGGGATTTGAATAAAGGTCCTTGATTTTACATTATACTAATTCAAGTCAGTTTCCATTAATCATATCTAAATATTTTGTCTGTTTTAGTTATGAAGACAATAAAAGGGTACCATCCTCACCTCTTAACACTTCTTACCTTTGCTCACTCCTGGTGATGGCCATCAATCTTTAGCCCTGCTTGGCTCATAGCTTCATCAGTTCAATCTCTGCTCCTGCCATCACATGATGTGCTAACTGGGAACCTGTTTTTCTTTTTTTATAAGAGCCCACCCTAATTCAGTATGACCTCATTAATTGATCATACCTGCAAAGACCTTATTTTCAAATAAGGTCACATTCACAGGTGGCAGGGATTAGAGCTTGAACATCTCTTTAGGTAGACCAATTCAACCCATAACAGAGACAAAACATAATTCTCAAAACAATGTGGGGGAGGGTCAGAATAATCAACAACATGAACGTTCCCCTATAATTTCAAGGACAATGGCAGGTGATGGTGTGCCAGGGTTTCAAATGTGATCATGGGCCTGAGTAATTTATATTCATATAATACAATCATACAAATAGAAAACACAGCCCTACCAGGTGTGGCTCAGTGTATTGAGTGCTGGCCTATTACCCAAAAGGTTGCCAGTTCAATTCACTGTCAGGGCACATGCCTGGGTTGCAGGCCAAATACCCAGTTGGGGGTATGTGAGAGGCAACTGATTGTTTTCTCTCATACATCAATGTTTCTCTCCCTCTCTTTCTCCTTCCTTTCTTCTTTCTCTAAGAAATAAAATCTTTTTTACCTGGCTGGTAGCACAGTGGTTCGATTCCCCAGCCAGGGCACATAACCAGGTTGCAAACCAGGTCTCCAGTCAGGTCTGTGACTGGAAGCAGGTGAAAAGCAACCATACATTGATGTTTCTCTCCCTCTCTGCCTCTCTCCATTCCCCTCCTTCTGGAAATAATGAAATAAAATCTTTTTAAAAATAAAAATAAATAAATAAATAAAAATCTTTTTTAAAAAAATAGGAAACACAGGTGAAAAAGGTGTCAAAATTATAAACTGATTTAAAGAGAGTATTCCTAAGAAAAAACCTCCATCTAGACAATGTAACACTTTTTATAGCACTCATTTTATCCAAGATAAATATAAAAAAATTTTAAGAAGCTGATTAATTATTTGGATATGGACATCCAAAATGATATTATATTTTTGTACAAATTATTTTATTTCCTCAGCTTCCAAATCTAGCCTCCATTTTGAGCTACTAACAAAGGTGCAAAGGGTGTGATTCACTAATCAAATATTTATTGAACAACTACAGTATATCAAATATTGGATGCTGGGGGTTCAGGCGAAGTGAAAACATGGCCTTAGCTCCTAAGATACCTCTTGAGAGTCTAACAGGAAAAATGAGTTAATCAATATATAACTAGAGTCATATTATAAGTGCTACACAGACGTTAAATACAAGGCATTGTAGAA
Source organism: Noctilio leporinus (assembly GCA_004026585.1). Classification (NCBI taxonomy): domain Eukaryota; kingdom Metazoa; phylum Chordata; class Mammalia; order Chiroptera; family Noctilionidae; genus Noctilio; species Noctilio leporinus. The sequence continues at coordinate 41,413 of PVIW01003337.1, forward strand.
TCAAGAGAATAGCTAACTAACCCATACAGGGAGTGAGATAGCATAATCATCATACCCAGAGGAAGCAATTCTAGAACTGAATCTAAAGAGTGAAAAAAAAAGTTCAGGCAAAGAAAACCATATACATACGTTTGTGAGAAACAGCACAGACCATTCCAGAAACTGCAAGATTAGTGTGACTGGATTTACGCGAGAAGTGGGGAGGGTTGGAGGTGGAGGTGCAGCAAGGGAAGAGGGAGAGTAACGACCCAATTACAAAAAACTTCCATAACAAGGACAAGGGGGAAGGTGGTCAAGTTAACCAGTGCTCATCAATATCTGTTCTCATCTCCTGGGCACATGAAAGATTATACTTCCCACATTTTAAAGGTGAAGGGGGTAAAGGGGATAGGTACTACATAACCAGTTCTGGGCATCAGGCTATGATAGAAGTGCTTTATGTCATCTCTGGTCCGAAGAACAGAAAGGCACTGCATCCCATACCTTTGCTGTAGGAACAAGCAATATCAAGAGGGTAGAGCTCCCACCAGCCTGAATCTTTGGGTAACTATATAAGGCAGAGCACACTCTCCATACTCCTGAACCATAGGGCACATGCAGAATGGACAAGCCTTAAACCTTCACATTTCAACACCATTGAGGTTTTTGGTTAATTAGCTACCACAGTATAATCCAGGTTTAACCAGGGTACAAGAAGTTTTAATCAGGAGAACCACTTAACAAGACTTGTATTTTAGAAAGATAACATTGACTACAATGTAGACTAGGAGGGTCAAAGACGAATACAGAGGGACAAAGTAAAGGCCAGGCCAGTAATTCAGTCAGTGGGTGCTGTCCCTTACACTAGCCAAACTTAACCTCCTTCCAACTAAACCTCGGGCTGCCAAACATTGGGCCACAGCGTGACAAATGAGGCTCCCTTGGCTCAGCCCTCTTCTGGAATCAGAGCAGCAGGTTCCCTGCCAAACCCTTCACTCGTGCAAAGAGCCTGAGACCAGTAAGAGAGTCTGGATCTCCAATTTGGGTGAGAAAATCTATGCTAGCAGAAAAAGTGCATATAACAAATTGCCTTAAATTACTCCGAAAACCCATTTTTGTGCATAATTCACTCTGAATATGCAGCATTCTGAAATTCAGAACAGAAAAATCAGAGGATGTAAACCCTCAGGTACCATTCGCTGTCTGCTAGCCACAAATTGTTCAAATATCTGAGATTTCCCTGAACAGCTCATGGAACATGAAGAAGTTACTGAGATGAAGACACTATAGAAGCCAATGTAAAATGATCCACATGTTTGGGTGTTTGGTACTAACAGACAATAAAAGTGCACTGCAGTGAGACCCCCATAGTTACTGGACCAGTTGGAAATAGAACAGACTTGGAAATAACCCTCATCTGGGATTTTGATCTCTGGACAATTTTTTCATGACCTTGGGCAAACCACTGCCCTTCAATGTCACCTTTTCCCTTCACTAGCTTAACAATGAGAAGATTACCTTTCCCCTCAGAGAAATCATGTGAGAGGTTGTAACAGGAGCATTTATTAAGCACTTTAGATCTCTTTCATATGTGGAGCCTGTAGTTCAAAGCAGTTCCATATATGCCCAGATAGGGACCCATAATACATTCAGTCTACATCAAGGGGCAACTCTGCTATGTGTTACTGTTGAGAAATGGAAGACTTGCATTAAAAATGCATAATTTAATCACGAGAAAGCCACTAGTCAGTAGGAAATATGCAGCATTCCCTGATGTTATGGGAATTTTTTAACGTTATGTTATTAGAGCTGCTGTAATTTTTCAGGGAGCTATTGAAATGACAATGAATGTAAAGGAAAAGTTTTGAAAGATAAAATGAGATCAAACCATGAGATTCTCAGGAGCACCTGGCCATCCTCTGGGGCACACGCTGAGAAGCAAAGGCAGCATAACAGCCACCAACGCTGATACTTGACACTGTTCCTCCTTCCAAATGAAAATTACAAATTCACAAGCTAAGTTGGGCACTCCTTTGTTACAATAGAATGAGCGACCAAAGGGGAAACAAACACAGGGCCCTCATCACTGCAGTCTAACAAAGAAGTTAATACAGAAGGCTAAAAGCAAAGGAAAACATGTCTCACCCTTTGACCCAGTAGTCCTAAACCTTATTAGATAAGACTCCAGGCATCCCAAACAACAAGCAGAACTGTGATAGTGCAGGAGGGGAGGAATCCTTGAAAATCTGTGTGTGTCACCTCCACTAGCTAGGAAAAGGAAAACCTTGAAACTGTGTATTCATCCCAAGGCCTGTAAGGGGAAGGGTCTACAGTACCCAAAGAAAAAACCCATAAAACAATTTGGTGAACTGCCTGCCTTCTGCCTTCTATGCAAAAATGAACAAGTAGAGTCTAGAGCAAAGTAAGGATTGGGGCTAACAGACCCCCACCCATACCTAAGTTTGGGTAGTCATGTCTCCCCAGGAAAGCTGGCACCATCTTATCCACCAATCAATCTGTAACTCCCTCACCCCCATCCCACCAACTACACAAGCCCTCAAAGCAAAGGACTTATTCTCTTCTTGGCCCTTTCTTGCTACACGGGGGATCCCTGGCCACTGGGCCTCTGGCCACACTAGGGCAAGCATGCCACACCAGCCTTTTACCACCCTTGCTTTGCTCTCCTACTCACTAATAAACTTTGCTTGCACGCTCATAGATATGCTGATATGCAATCCTTTACATGCATCAGCAAGAAGAACCAGATCTCTTCTACTGGCATCTTTGGAATTCAATGAGCTGAACCAGGCCTCAACAGAGGTAGGATATGTAGACCCCAATAGAACAGCATCAGTTTGTCATGCACATGCTGACTTGTGTGTAGAGCTGGCAAAATCTCTGGAAAACCTAAGTGATTTTCTCAATTACAACCTTCAAACAAGAGATTTCCTTAAATCTCTAAATTGATAGGATGCAATAAATAGATATAAACCCTCTTCAGTCATGAATAAGCACACATGACGATTCCATGAACATTTTACTGGCATGAAAATTGTTTAGGGGTTTAAGGCTAGGCCAAGGGGTGTGCATGTATGTGTTTATGCATACATGTGTGTGTGGCTCTTTCTCTTTTGCACTGTGTTTTACAAGAAAAAATGCAGAACAAGACAAAAGTCAGAAAATAGGAAGAATAGAATGCTGTATAGCTTTTTTCTTTTAACTCATGTCTAAGCTTCATAAAGAAGGGGAGTTGACAGCTGCAGAAAAACTATTTTTTCTTTTTTTCTTTCTTTCAAAGTTTCAAGAACAAAAATAATTTATTATATTTTATTTTTTACACTTTAGAAAACAAATTCATTTCCATAAGTGATTTTTTTTTCCCTATGCAACTCTGCCCTGTGACTGCACACACCATGGGAAGTGGAGGACAGAAATTATCTGAATAATCCAAGCTCAAAAACTCAGACTTGAAAAATGACTAAAATTGTGTCCTGAAACACCCAAATCCATGCTCTAGTCCTTCCTGCCACCAGAGTAGACACAGCTGCAGCTCATTGTCTACTCGGCAGGTCGGTGGGATCTACTATCCATGCAGCCCCAAGGAACAAATGGAAATCATTGATTTAGAATAAATCAAAAATCATATGATGGCTGTTGACCTCTCAGCTTCTCTGATTACCAGTGGTTAAGTGCCTGGTTCGGAAAAACCATCCTTCAAAAAGCAGAAGCTATTTTTAAAGTTTGTGCTACCTAGAATTTGTAGATCCCTTGAAATAAATCTTGGCCTCTAGTAGACCACTGTCCACAAGAAAAAACAATCCTAGAAATGATTCAGCCACAGCTCTTTATCTCTGCACACTTGTATTAGTCAGTGCTAGCTGCTATAACAAAATATCATAGACTGGATGACAGACATTAATTTTTCACAGTTCTGGAGGCTGGAAAGTTCAAGATCAAGGTGCCATGATCAAGGCATGCAGGACTCCTGGTAGTGCTTTCTTCCTGCCTTATGGACAGCCATGGCAGAGAGAGATATCTAATGTCTCTTACTCTTCTTATAAAATCACTAATCCCATCATTGAGGCCACACCTCATAACTTCATCTAAGTCTAATTATCTCCCAAAGGCTCCACCTGCAAAGACTATCACATTGAATGTCAGGGCCTCAAACATAGTAATGGGGTGGGATTTGGGGGAGGGGGTCACAATTTAGTCCATAGCAGGCCTCCTATATTTAAAGAAGTTTAAAGTCATAAATTTGAAAAGCTTATTTATCACAATAACTTAACTAAATGCATTTTTGTGGGCAGTACTAACAGAAATAGCCATGTGAACTTTTATTAGCTATATGTGCTAATAAAATATCTAAGTTCTATCCCATTGTCAATGTAGTCTCCCTAAGGGAGGAGCAGGATCACTGATTCTGGAACAATGTAGTTGTTCTTCGTACAACTTATTAAAGTACTTACTGAGCACCTGCAGTGTATAAGTTCCAGGCACTAAGAAAACAGCCAAAAATGAGCTGCAAAGCAACCTTTCAAACCCAGAAACTATTTGGCATCACTGAAGCTTTAACAAATTAATAAAAGCTGTCTGAAAGAATGAAAAAGAGTGAAGGGAGGAGATGAGCATAAGAAGAGCATGAGCCATGACAGGAGGGATAAAAAGGGAGAAGGTAGTGTGGAGGTGCTTGAGTGCAAAAAGGGTCCATTTTCAGTTTGCTAATTGGTGGTCCCAACATTAACAATTTATCTTAAATGTCATTATCTATCCTGGCTTTAAACAGTGATGACCTTGGCTGGTAGCACAGTGGAAAAGGCGCCGGCTTGCGAACCCAAAGGTCACAGGTTCGATTCCCCAGCCAGGGCACATAACAAGGTTGCAAACCAGGTCTCCAGTCAGGTCTGTGGCTGGAGGCAGGTGAAACGCAACCATACATTGATGTCTTTCTCCCTCTCTGCCTCTCCTCTTCCCCTCTTTCTAAAAATAATGAAATAAAATCTTAAAAAACAAAAAAAAATCATAAGTTCTGGAATTTAAAAAAATAAATAAATAAACAGTGATGAAAATCATAGAAAAGGGTACCTTGAGTTCTTAAAAGTCTTAAAAGTCTTCTAGCTACCAAGATTAAAGTAGAGTTTGACATTCTTAGTTGTCAAGTGGGTCTTCGACATTATGCCTTGGTTCACAGAGCCACACTCTCCCTAAAGCTACAGGTGACTTGAAAGGCCTGGCTGATAAACTCTGCCTTCCACCTTTCTATTACAGGTATTTTATGAGTGAGATTTTAGTAAACTGTGTGAGTTTTTTATCAGAAGCAAAAATTATTCTAAGAATCATAACTTTATTGTCCCTTGACAATCTATTTCCAAAACAGAAGTTCCTAGAATTATATTCCCCACATGGTCTCAATTCATTCCAGTTCCTCCAGGAGGTATGGGGTCTGTGTATTTCAGACCTGTATACCAGATTTAAGAAAACAATTCACTTTCTCCACCTGAGTGCATGATAAATGGGACAATGCTAATGATATTTAATGATTTTTTTAATGTATTACACTGGCAACATATTACTGGAAGAAATTGGTATCATTTTTGCCTGTATTGCACTTTGTAAACCAGTAATAGAAAAAAATTATCTTAGTATATATTACACATAACAAAATTTTATATTTCTTTTTCATTTTAAATTCGTATTTACTTATGTTGTTTTTCCCAATATTAAGGTTCTAGAGATAGGAATACAGAATGTAGAATAATACATATACTAGCTGCATAAAAATATGATTTATTCTTGTCTAATCAAAGCAAACCTAACCTATATTGGTTAAACCTATCATAGAACATGGTAATATTTTCTCAGTCTAAAAAGTAGGTCAATATCTGTTGTAATTTACTCTTCATTTTCTAAATACTTTTTCTATTCACTCCAAGGCTATTTTACCATTTTAATGGTATTTTATGCCCTGTGCAAAACTTTCTGCATAAGTCTGGGGAAAGAAATTACTCCCATTGTATAAATGTGTTTCCTGGGCCCCAGAGATGTTAAACGCCATGTCCAAAGTAGCAAAGCAATGAAGTGGTACAACTAGAACTGTACCCAATGTGACTAAATCCTATATTTGTCCTAGATTCCTTTCTTCCTTCTCTCCTTCTGTTCTTCCTCTTTCATTCTTTCTTTTTCCTTCCTTCCTTTCTCATTTTCTTTCACCCTTGCTTCCTCTCTTCTTTTTTATGTCTTCCTATTGTTTTAATGCCTTTTTTCATTTCACATTATAAGCTGTAAAGATTCAAGAGGCCTTAAAATTATTTTTCTTTTAATATCTTATCAGAAAATTAGAAAAAAAGAGAAGGAAAAAGAAGAAAGAAGGGAAGGGAATGAAGAGAGGAGTAGAGAATAGGAAAATCTCTTGACCCAGCTTTTCCCTCTGACTGTCCTTCCCTTTATGGTAAAACTTTTTGAAAGAAATTTTTGTCCTTACTAGTCGCAATCATCTCTTTCTTTTCTCTTCACTTCTCTACCCAAGAATCTCCTCCATTGCACTGCTATTGCTCTTGTTAAGGCCTCCAAGGTCCTTCATTTGAGCAATTCTCCAACCTATCAGCAGCATTTGATAATATTGGTCACCCTGCTTTTTGAAAACACTTTAGTCCAGTCTCTAACCCATCAAACATCTGGGATTTCCCCTTTCACGCTTGAGATGTTTTGCTTGGTTTCCTTTGCAGCTCTCTCACCATTTCCCCAAGTTTCAAATTTAGAGCATCCAACAGCTTGATTTTTGTAAATTCTGGCTTTAGTATCTTGTGATTGAATCTGGTCTCATGGATATAAATGCCATCTACGTACTAATTGCTACCAAGTTTCTGTCTTCCTCCAGAACGGCTCAACTACTACTATCTCCTCTTGGATATCTAATAGGCATCTCAAAGTTAACAAGCTCAAAACTGAACTTTTGCCATTTCTCAGCAAAATCTGTTCACAATCTTTTCCATCCTAGTATTGGGCCAAAAAACTTGGACTCATCCTTGATTTCTCTTTCTTTAACACCATACACAAAATCTACCCGCAAATCTTGTTAACTCTACTTTCAAAATATACATAGAATCTAATTCTTACAGCCTCCTCCACCGCCAGCCTGGTCCCTGCTTTGCTTAGATATAGTCATGGCCTCCTAACTAGAATTTCTGCTTTTACCCTTGCTTACCTTCAGTCTACCTTTCAAGTAGCATTCTTTTTAAAATATGTCAAGTCATGTCAATCCTCTGCTCAAAAGCCCCAAACAACTCCTCTCACCAAGTAAAATCCAAAGTCTTTACAGAGACCTCAAGTACTTGTTCAATCACTAAACTCAACCTTTTTTACACTGGTCTACTTACTCCTATTCCTCACAGACTCCAGGCACATTCTTACCTCACAGCCTTTAACCTTGCTGGTCACTCTTTCTAAAAATACTCTTCCCACAGAAATCTGCACGATTTGCTTCCTTACTTCATCGGATCTTCCCTCAAATGCCATCTCCTGAATGAGGGCTTCCTGGCCACCATGTCTAAAATTTATCTTACAAATATGCAAACCATCTCCGTCCTCCAGCATAGCTTTCTCCTTAGCTTGTCAGTAGCTAACATACTGTATATTTTCAAATTTATCTCATTAAGGTATGTCTCCCAGTTGGGATATACTAAGTGCAGGTATTTTTTATGTTTTGTTTACTGCTCTATCTTGAGCACCAAAATAATAGCAGACAGCAATTACTGCAGACGGAGACAGGCAGGGATAAAGGGGGGTGGAAGTGAGGAAAGAAAGGAATGAGGGAAGGAAGAAGGAAAGGAAGGATTGCAAGGATCATTAAAGCACTGAAGTTCCCTCCTCAGTGTGAACACAGCAACTAGCTCATTTATGACACTGTCATCATGGGTGGCATAGCCTACCCCATTGCTTTCTGAGTAGATCTAGATTAATAGAAACCAATTAGTCTCCAAAGAACAAATGGCATCCTCTTAACTAAATGTACTTTCTAAATGCCCATATGAACCAATTAAAATATGAAGTGTTTCCAACTTCCAAGGGCTTTTTTTCTTAAACAACAAACTAAGAACAGAGGCCAATACCCAAGCTGCCTCTCTACCTCACACCATGTTAAGCATGATTCTGGCTCTAGGTAAATGTGAAATCGCAGCTATATCCCTTTCATGTTCCCAAACTAGGTTTTGATTTATCTTACATTGGGTCTTGAGCATCTGGAATTTCCCCAAATAAACTACAATTTCTCCACCAGTGAAACTGCTTCTCATTACCTGTGTTCATTTCATCTCTTTGTCTGAATCCAATCACCCCATCTGTTGCAATTCCAGCTGTGAGAAGGGAGAAGAGCAGGAGACTGAGCAGACCTCATGCAATTACTCTTTCAAAGAGAAAAAGGAAGTGTGTAGCTTAGCCTGAAACATGGTGAGACCAACCTAAAAATAAGCCGAGTCTTAATCACTCAGATTTTAAAAGTTCATAGTTCAGTTCATTACTTCAAAAGCTCATACTTATAGATCAAAATGTACAGTAGAATCACTGATCCATTTTCTTAAATACAGCATATTCATTATGTAATGGACTGTATTATAAAAGCAGATTCTGCATCAAAGTGTTCAGACCAAAATCTCAACAAAAATCTTCCAGACCTACACACCAAATTGCTGAATATGGGTGTGGAGAATTTGAAATAAATGGAAGGCATCATATGTTATACGGTAGGTACTCAAGAAACGTTAGTTTCCTCTCTGTTTCTGCAAGGAAGCAGCCAAGCCAGGCGGAGCTCATTTGTACCCTGGAGCAAAGTTTCTCAGCAATTTTTTGGGGGGGAAAACCATACCAGGAGCTTCATTCCTGCCCCCTACTGCTTTTTGAGGGCCTTCCTGGGACTCTGGAAGCTGGTCAAGTACTTTCTTCTTCTTTAGGACAGAATGACAAACCAAGTGGTAGTTATTCAGGATGATACTTCAACAAGCTCAATTAATATCTGGGAGGCAAGGATATGATTTCTTTCAAACTGTAAAAGGGAGGGCTATGCATGTAAGGAAAGTGAATGCTCTTGCAAACTTTACTCCTTCCTTTTCTTAAGATAGAACCTCAGTTTCTCTCTCACTGTCTCTTATCCCTCAACCTATCTCCATCTCTTTGTGTCTATCTCTTCCCCTCTCAAGGAGTGGCTCTGCAAGCTGTAGTCCAGGCAAACCCCAGTGACGTTTAAAATTGATCAATTCTTCACCATGAATATTTTCATAAATGATGCCAGGAAGAACCCCTGGCAAAAGTTAGAAGTACTAATATGTCTTCTATATAGGGTTGCCAGAAATATTATGAAATGCCCAGATAACTTTGAATTTTATGTAAATAACACATCATTCTTTCATGTAAGTTCATCCCAAATATTGCATGGGACATACTTATATGTTAAAAAAAAAAAAAAGTATTTTTTACCTGAAATGCAAATTTAATTGGGCATGTAGTACTTTCATTTGCTAAATCTGGCAACCTACATCAGTATCCTTTTTTTCCCCTCCCCTCATCCCCCAGCCTCATCCCACTGCAAACAAATCTGGTGGGCCACCCAGTTCAGCCACGTAAGGATGGCAGTCCAGGAAGACCTCACAAAGGAGGTGAGACCAAACTAAGTCAGGAAGAAGTAGCATTATACAAAGGAAAGATTACCTGTGAAAGGAAAGGGGAAGTGAGGAGAGTTCCAAGCAGAGAGAATAGTATGAAAGGCACAGAGGCATAAAAGCCCATCTATGTTATAGGAACCACTAATTTAATTATTACTGGAGTATAACATATAGAACAGAAAGTAGGAATGATACAAATTACAAGATAAGTAGGAGCAGATCATAACTTTGTGTGCCAAGATCACAGGCCTATCACTAGACAGCTCTCGAAATGTTTTAAGCAGGAGATTGGCATGATCCAACTTGTTTTTTAAATAAATCCCTTTTAACACCATATAAAAACTAGTTCTCAGGAAGATAGAACTGAAGGCAGAGGTTTTTCTCAAGTAGCTAGGATAAGCTGGACATAATAAGAAATGGAATTAGGATTATATGAGAGAGATGGAGAATTGGGAAATAAACTTGATAAATATTTATGAGAAAAAAAATTGCAAGATCTAAAAAAAAAAAAAAATAGCAAGATCTGATTACTGGTTGGATATGATGAGAGAGGAAGAGAAGAGATCTAGGACTACCACATGAACTCTCCTTGGATAACAAAACAGTGGTAAAATTCCAAGCACCTTGAGGGCAGGTCAGGGACGGAAGTGGAATATGATGAGTTCAGTCTGAAGAAGGTAATTTTGAGTTACTTTTAGGATGTCAACAAGGAAATGTGCAGTAATTATTTTCCTGTAGGAATCTGAGACTCAGGGAGTCAAAGTTAAAGATGAAGATGTGATAGATATCATAATCAAGGTTGTATTTGTCTGGATACAATGTGGTCTTATCAACATATAAATCAATTTTCCTAGATCCAGAGAAGGGGAGCCCAGAGCTGCAATGGTAGCTATAACTTATCATCAGAACTCAGCCCCAGCGCATGGCTTCCACACTCAAGGTCACCTCCTCAGCTAGTGTGGCTCCTCAAACTGCCTGGAATGCAGAATGTCCATCATTCTTCATTCCATACAGCTGAAAGAGGGTGAGGGATTTAGGGGAGAATAGCTTCTAGCATTTTTGAGGACTTTCCCCTGAAATCTCACACACTACTTAAATTTGCAACTCCTTAGCTTAATCTCAGACATATGGCTGCATAGGTACAAAAGAAGTTAGCAAATGTAACCTCTTAGCTGAGCTCATTAACTCTCTGTGTAAAATCAGGGTTCTGCTACTAAGGAGGAGGGATGAGTGAATATTGATTCAACAAGAGTAATCTCTGTCACATCATGAGAAAGGATTAGACTAAGGAAGAATTTGAAGAGCAAAAATATAGAAGATCAAGACAGACCCAAGAATAATGATTTAAGGGGCAGACGAAAGAAAGGAAGAAGGAAGGAAAAGCAGTAAAGGGAAGGGAAGAACCCAGGAAAGAAAGTGCCTTTTTTATTGTTTTCCAAATAGTGATTCATTCAGCCTTCAAGACTTTTAGTTTTCTTATTTTTTTAAATTGACTTATAATTGACATGCAATATCCTTAGTTTCAGTTGTATATCACAGTGAGTCACATTCTCAAGATTTAAACCAATGCTTCTGGGATTTTTTAAATTGGTTATTCGCATTTCCAGCTCTAGTTTTGAATTACACATTTGCTTATGCCTAACATTTGAGGTCATTTAGTATCTTCCAAATAGGCACCTTTGGAAACCACATCAGCTCCTCAACCCATCAGAATATGCTACAGCAGCAACTTACTAAATAATATCTTCCTTCAGTTTCAGATACTGAAGTAATTTAACTCTATGGCTCATTCAAATGTGTTGGTTTAATGAGAACATTAAAGTAACAAACAATAGATGTCAAATTGAAATGTTTAGCAGAGAGCAGAAGCAAAGTTATACTGATACCCTAAATGAAATAAAGAGTTCATTATTGAAAGTTGTCTTTAAAGCAAAATTCTGATATTGAAATCATATTTTGCTCGCTCACTTTGGCTTTCTATGGTTGAAATCAGCCCCAAGACATATAAAACAGAACTGTACTCCAGAGTCAAGTCTCCCCTCCACTGATGGGAATGAGGAAATAAAACCGGAAAAAGGGATAAAGATTGTTAGATATAGTATACAGGCTTGTACTCTCTAGATTAAAAAAAGAAGAAGGAGAAAAACCTATCAATAAAAGGCAAATCAGGGCTTAATGTAGGCCAGAAACTAGAAAAGAGACACCTATCATTGTCACCTTCCAAAGCCAGCAGGAGTGAATTTTCAAATTATAGCCATAACTTACATGGCCATTTCTGCTATCCAGCAAGAATGGTGCCTTCCAGCCAATTAAGTACCCTAGATGTTAACAAACTTTACACAGCTGTAGTACATAAAGCTGGCAAAGCATTTTAAATGAAATATGGTATTTTAAGCCCCTGTGGGTTCATAAACCTCTTGAAGTTATTAGACAGATGATATTACATAATCCCATTTATAGATAGAAAAGCTGATGCAAAGAAGCTATCCCTCATCTGTGAGATGGAAGGGGTGTAACTGAATTTTTTATTCCAAAAAGTCCTATAAACCTATAAGAACTACACAGATATTGAGAGGTAACATTGGAACTCAGGGCTTACGATCCAGTTCCCTCAGAATTGCACAGCAGCACCTAACATACGAAGCTTTTGTGGGCTGCCAATATGAAAACAATCAGTAAAATGTACTAAGCAATCATTTCCCTCACATGGATGATAAGAAAGCATGTTAACGTATCACAGTTCCACAGAAACATCATGATCAGTTACACCTATAGGTGTGTATAGGGAAAAATCACTTCTCCTGTTTCTCCTTTACACTTACACATTTGGTGTGTGTGATGTTCTCCATCCAGCCAGCAATGCTCCGTGACACCAGCTGTGCATCCCATAATTTAACTCAGTTCTGACACTCCACCACGTGACAGCACCAGAAACCACAGGCTAAGGGCTCAGTTCCACCACACTGTCCCACCACCACCACACAAGCACCACTTGTGCTTGTCACTGACCTATTACCCATCTCAGGTTCCCATGTCACCACCACCACTCCCGATCCCAAGTTTGATTAATTTGCTAGTAGGTTCACATAACTCAGGACAACAGCTTCCTTACTGTTAACCAGTTTATTATAAAAGATAGGACAAAGGATATAGATGAACATCCAGTTGGAAGAGATGCATAGGACAAAGTATATGGGAAAATGCACAGCGCTTTTGTGGCCTCTCCAGGTATACCATTCTCCTCCAATCACCATGCTTTTTAGAATTTTATGGAGGCTTCACCTGTAGTCTTGATCAATTATTAATTAATTTCCCCTGTCTAGGGCTAGGGCTGAAAATTCCAAGCTTCTAACCATGGTTTGGTCTCCTAGTGATCATCTCCCATCCAGGGGCACATGAAGAGTCACCTCATTAGAACAAAAGACACTCCTATCACCCAGGAGATTCTAAAGGATTTAGGAACTCTGTGTCATGAACCAGGTCAAACACCAAAGATTAGAACAAAAGATGCTGCCAGTGTTCTTATTACTTAGAAAATTACATGGGTTTTTAGAAGTCTGTGCCAGGAAACAGGTCAGAAAACAAAATGTATTTTTTTATTACCTCACAAAGTATATGTAAAGATACTAATAAATAAAATTTTAATTAAGGCTATGTCAGGTAACACAGTCTTTTTTTTTTTTTTTTAATTTTCACATTTAGGCAGTATTATATAGCTAGGTAATCCCAGAAAATGTGTAGCTAGAAACTTAGATCATCCGAAGTTTTAAGTTAAGACTGATTTAAACTTTAATAAATCCTCCTAAATAAAAAAATCACCCTGGCTGGTGTGGTTCAATGGATTGGTGCCAGCCTGCAAACCCAAATATTGTTGGTTCAATTCCTAGTCAGGGCACATAACCAGGTTACAAGCCAGGTCTCCAGCCAGGTCTGTAGCTGGAGGCAGGTGAAAGGCAACCATACATTGATGCTTCTCTCCCTTTCTCCTTCCCTGCCCTTCTTCCTGAAAATAATTAATAAAATTTTTTTTAAATAATTCACAACATGGTTTCTTCTTCCCCTCTTGGTTGCCTGTTAGTATTTGATCATGACACAGTTACACAAACCACATTTCCAATTTACCAACCCCAGATTTTTTATCTGGAAGCGGATGTAGAAATAAAAGAGTAAACAAGTACAACAGTCTCCAAGTTGACACCTCTAATTTCAGCACCAACAAGATTATTCACACACATTAGATTACTCTGAGGTGTCTTGCTCTTATGCTGATTCCAAAGTTATAGGTTAATGTCTATGCCATAGCCATTGTTACAATTTATGGTAAGTACTAGTTTCTATTGCTGCTATAACAAATTTCCACAAACTTAATAGATTAAAACAATTATTTTTTACAGTCCTAAGGTCAGAGTCTGAAATGGGTTTTACTGGATGTCTTAATCTATTTGGGATGCTGTAATAAAATAACATAGACTGGATAGCTTATAAGTGGTGGAAATTTATTTCTGACAGACTGGAAGTCCAAGATCAGGTTGGGAATATGGTGGGACAAGGGCCCTCTTTTGAGTTGCAGACTTTTCATTGCATCCTCACAAGGCAAAGGAGCTGGGGAATTCTGTGTGATCTCTTTTATAAGGGTACTAATCCCATTCACAAGGGCTTCATCCTCATCACCTAATTACCTCCCAGAGGACCCATTTCCTAATACCACCACATTAAGCATTGGGATTTTAACATATGACTTTTAAGGGACATAAAAATTCAGACCACAGCAGCAGGCTAAAATGAATATATTGGCAGGACTACATTTTTTATTTTTTAAGCTCTATTCTTTATCTATTTCTTTATCTTTTTCAGTTTATAGAGGCTGCTTCCCTTTCTTTAGCTTCAAATCCAGTGGTATAGCATCTCCAAATCTCTCTCTGACTCAACCCCTACTCTCTTGCCTCTCTCTTTCATTTATAAGGACACTTATAATTATATGGACACACCTATATAATTCAGGATAATCTCCATATGTCAAGACCTTTAATTTAATCATATTAGCAAAATTCCTTTTGCCACGTAAATCAATGTATTCACAGTTCTGGGGATTGAGACATGAACTTTTAGGGGACCATTTTCCTATCTACTTTAATAACAAAGAAAAATTAGTAAAAGAATCTTACTAGATCATCTTTACTATTTTAAAAATAAATCACCTGAAACACCAGGTCAGAAAACCTATGCACCCCTATATACATAGCAGTGCTATTTACAATAGCCAAGTGCTCGAAACAGCCTAAGTGCCCTTCAGTAGGTGAATGAATCAAAAAACCATGGTACATTTACACAATGGAATACTACTTAGGAGAAAGAAAAAAAAGAACTTCTACCATTTGCAATACCATGGAGGGAACTAAAGAGTGTCATGCTTAGTGAAAGAAGCCAGGCAGCAAAAGACAAATACCATATGATCTCACTTAATACAGGAGACTAATGAACATAACAAACAGATGAGCAGAACAGAACCAGAGATATGGGGGAAAATAAAAGGAGCAGAATGACAGTGACTAAGGGGAAGGGGGAGAGAGGAGAAAGTGGGGGAAGGGTTCAGCTGAGGAGCTAGTGTGAAAGACCCATGGACATGGGCAATGAGGTGAGGATTGACTGCAGGAGAGAGGGTGGGGAGGGGAGGGAAGGGGAAAACAATGGTGGGGGGAGAATAGAACAACTGTAATACAACAATAAGAAAAATTTTAATAAATAAATAAGTTAGTCTATTTGAGGCAAGTTATGTAATATTGTTCTTTGGTAAGGGCACTGCTTTCTAGTTTCTAATTCACTTTAAATAGTTAACCACTCTTGATAAAGTCTTCACTTATTCTCAAAATATAACTTGAACCATAAAGAGAACATGGTTTTGTATGGTTCTTAAAATGTGCAGCCTTAATCCAGCTGTTTTTCAAAAGCCAAAGGTGTGACTAAGGTCATTGCTCCATCTTATTATTAAATGTCTTAGGACAGAAATTCTAGTCTTTTATTGTGATTCTATGCATTGTCCAAAGAACTGGTCAGTAACCCCTACAGGAGAAGAATATCAAAGTTATAAAAGAACAAAGATCATCCGATTTACTTTCCAAATTCAGCCAGGCAAGAGAATCTATTCTGGCCTTAAAGTTCTTCAAAGGTTTCTAATTTTTCTGGAATGAACATGTGTGTGTGTGTGTGTGTGTGTGTGTGTGTGTGTATGTTTAGTTTGTTTAACAGATCCCAAGGAGAGAAAAAATAATTTACCTCAGTAACCTTTTCAAGTAGAAAATAGCTCTTATTTTCCTTGCACTGACTAATCTCTGTGTGGCTGTCAGAGGATACTATTTAAGTATAAGGGAAGAAAAAGAGGTCAGAAACCCATCTTGCTCTTGTTCAAAGTAGAAATAGAAAAAGGCAAGAAAATACCAGAACATTTCTTAACAATCTGTTCTTCCTGATATGAAAGAAAAATCTCAGTTTAAGGCAGAATGGGTTTTAGCCCTTTTATCAATTTTATTTATGCCCAAAACAACTTAATGAAGTTTGACCATGGGTAAATAATGCTCTTTCTCAATCTTGTTTCCCTATGTGTAAAGTGTAGTTAATAACAATACCTGCTTTCACAAGTTTGCTATGAATCACTTAATGCAATGAATGCCTGGTATCTACTAAGAGCTCAATCAATGTTAGCCATTATTATAATCTAAGAGCTACTCCAGAATTGGAAATGTATATATCAAAAAATACACATCCATCTCAGCCCCAAACTTAATCCTAGGATATAAAAGAAAATTAAAGTAATACATATAAATCTGTGGGTAATTAATCAGATTTTATTCAAGTCCTATTTTACTACCACATAGCTGCTTCTTCTCTATTTATTCTTATTGAGAAATCTACTGAGAAGGACTTCCATCAAAAATTTCATTGCTTTGATGACCTGAGTAGAAGGAATTGATAAGATATAAGGGAATAGAGAGATGCCTGCTTCATTATATTAAGGAATTAGTCCTCAAACATGCTGGAATCAGAAAAACAACTCCCAACCATTGGGGATTAGTTAATGACAGAAAATCAAGCAAAACTGGGATCTTAATTGATTTATAATCTAGTGTGGTCTTGGGGAAAAAAAATAATATTCAAATGCAACAAATCTGTAGGAGAGTCCAGATATCGAAAGTGATCAGTACATATCATTGCATGAAGGGCAGGAAAGATGGAGGCAGGGAGGGAGGACAGTAGGAAGAGGGGAAAAAAGGAGGAAGAAAAAAGGAAAGGAAGGCTGATTCTTATTTTCCAGAGACAGAGGGTGACCCATGAACAGTCCTGTCTTTTCTTGCTCACTTCAAACTTCACCTTATCCAGCTCTCTTTCCCTCCCCTTCCCTTCCTTTTCTTTCCCTTCCCTCCCATTCCCTTCCCTCCTTCCCCTCCCCTACCCTCCCTCCCCTTCCCCTACCCCATCCCCTCCCCTCTCTCCCTCTCCCCCTCCCCCTCCCTCTCCCTCTCTCTCTCTCTTTCTCTTTCTCTCTCTGTTCCTCTTCCCAACCTAGACAGAGCCTAGTCTGAAATTTATAGGGTTCATCCAGAAATTGATCCTGGATGTGCGTGACCCATTCCTACACAAGTCATTCAAATTTCTACATTTGAACTTTAATTGCTCTGCCAAAGCTAATTTCCTCTGTAACAAAGATCCAAATCTACCTTCCAGCAAGTGGTCCCTGACTCCTCAACAGCCTTTCATACAAAGGGCTGTGGTCAATCTCATACTATGCTCTGTTTTACTGGAACATAAAAGCAGTCCGCAGAGCACTGATGCGATTGTAGAGGACCTATTGGTTTGGAAGAGAGAGTAGAAGTAAGTTATAAAAATGTAAAGGGAGTTTTAGTGACTCTCATCCTGAGAACAAACAGATTCCCTGGTAAAGTTAACCTGACTCTTCTGCCCAGTATCATTGCTAAACTTGCCTGTTTGTTTGTAGCCTCACTTTGTTCCTCTGCCTAAAAGTCTATAAATTTAAATATTAATCTGGGTTGTTAAGCATTCTCCTTAGCAATGTAAATGCTTCCCCAAAAGTTAACAGGCTTTCAATCATGTACCTATTCAGTTTGAATTAATTCAATCAGATGGCTTTCCTCCTAATTCCTAGAAAGCATTTGAATTTAAAGAATTTTGGTTTATGAGAAAATATAGAGGCACTGAAAACTATTTTTCATTTATCTATCTATTCATATTAAATACTTCCAGGTGGTCCAGGCATTGTAGTACTTAGTGGCTAAGAGTGGCCATTGTGGGGTGGGGTGGGGGGGGTTGTGTGTAACAACAAAGGGCTTAGGACAGAATGAGGGCAACAGAGTCTGTAATGTGAATTCCTAGGAGCGTAAAAATATTAAATTGAGGCAAGGAAAGAAAATGAAAGGGTGACAAATTTTATTTACTTGAAAAATTTGTTTCATCAAGGGAATAAAGAAAACAATATCTCCTTCCTTCCCTGAATAGCCCACTCTTTCTAGGACACAAAGCATAATAGAAATAGTATAATTTACCTACCTTCTGTGTCTTATGATAAAAATTCATTGTGAGTGGGAAAGAGGGGAAAGAGACTTGATACAGATTTTGTATCTTTTAAAGGTGTTTTCTAACTTAACTTACTCTTTTCCATTGAAGACAACCCTACGGGTACACCACTCTAGAACCATTATGATCATGAATTGCTATTCTGATCATTGTACTAGTGATGGCCTCAGAAATTATCAAAGTATGTGGAGTAGAATCTTAACTGCTAAACACTTAAGAGTCCCATTCATGTTGCATTACACTTACTTTTATGTTGTTTTTCCTCACTGACTCATACTCAGGTATCACCTGAGCTCTCACTCAGTACAGCTGACTCTAAACTGCTGCCTGTCCCATTTGCTTCTCTACTCCAGACAATCCAGCCTATGTGAATTGTGTGTGGAAACAGAAGTGAATAAGAAGTCTGAGAAATTCTCCTGTAAGAAAGGTACATGACCTTGGCTGGTGGCAGAGTGGAAAAGGCACCAGCCTGTGAATCCAAAGGTCACTGGTTCAATTCCCAGCCAGGACACATAACCAGGTTGCAAGCCAGATCTGTAGCTGAAGGCAGGTGAAAGACAACCATACATGGATGTCTCTCTCCCTCTCTGCCTCTTTCCCTTCCCCTTTCTCTAAAAATAATAAACTCTTTTTTAAAATGTTTTTTAAAAAAATGTACATGAGCTTCAATGCATGAACTTTGTGTTCAGATACTTTCCTACATAAGTTCTCTGCTTTGTTCTGGGTAACTAAGGATGTCAGATAAATGACTTCCACTTAGACATTATAATATTGCGATTTACCATAATGAAATCAGAAGGGAAGCTCATAGTAGAAGAGCTAATTAATTCATGCAGTGATCAAGATATATTTTATATTCACACACACACACACACACAAAGACTCTTATCTTCATCTGTCTTTGCTGTATTCCCATTCCAACCTTCATGAGTGAGAACTGAGCTATACAAATTGGCAACTTCAGTGAGGTTTAATGACAAAAGCCAGTCTTCAAATCACAGACAGAAGAGGCCAACACATACATGGTGTTATATTTGAGGTGTGCATAGAAATTTTTCTACCCTAAATACAGTTATTTTCTAATAGCTGATCCTTTTTTATAGCTCTGTGTGGCCTAAAGCTTCATACTTCTTGTTTTTAGGCAAATGTTTTGTGTATCCTTTTGTTTTCCAAATTACAAGTTACACTATTCTCTTTCTCAATCTCCTTAACAATTAATGCAATGATTCCCAAAAGGTAAGGGGTTTTTGTCCTGAAGATGTTCATTTTGCATTAACACCATCAAACTGCTCTTTCCCTAACTCCTGGAAAGTACATGAATAAAGAGAGATTTGATTGTGAAGAATAAACACTTCTCAATATATACTTGAACTCTTCTTCCATTATGGGAAGGCTGTAAATGATCTCCTCAAATCCTTCTTCCCTTTTTTACAGAGAAAAAAAATTGTAGCAGACCCCATGGCTGGCTACATGGACCACATTTCCCTACTTCTCTTGAGGTTTGGTGTGGCCACAGGGCATAGTAATAGTAGGCAGAAGTGATGTGTATGTTCCTGCCCGCTGTCTTAAGACAACAGGAATACCTCTCCGCAGTCTCTTCCCCCTTCCTTCGAAAAGCAAACAGGACACAGTTGAGATCATGCCCTAGGGGATGAAGGAAACACAGGACTGAGAAACCTGAGTTCCTAAATATCCTTCTGGGCCAGAGAGGCCTAGTAAACTGGTGATCCTGGAGTGTTAGAAGCGAATGGAATAAATGATTATTTTGCATACATGATTATATTTTAAGGTTTCTTGGCTGGGGCAGTTTAGCTTTATTCTAACTAATACCTCTAGAAGCATCGCCACTGTTTATCCTTCCCTCTCCTGTAGCTTCAACTTTACCGTGGCTCCTTCCTCCCCTTGGCATTTATACAGAAGCATTTACACATGCTAAGAATACTTTAAAAACAACCATCTCTCAACTCCATATTCTCCACCATCCACCTCTCCATCATTCTTCTTCCTGTCTTCACCAAACTTCTTCAAAATATTGTTTAAACTCACTGTCTTTGCTTCTTCAGTATTTATTGAAGCATATGATCTAGCTCTGACTCTACCATCATCTTAAGGCTACACCTTTATCACCTCACTTATATAGCCACTCCTACCTCTTGAAACTCATCTTATTTTCTGTGATACCACTTTACTCTATTTTCTCTGCTTCTCTGGTTACTTCTTCCCAGGTTCCTGGTAGACTCCTATCCTTCTCTCTGTCCCTAAATATCAGGATAACTTGGGATTGTGTCCTAGGCCCTCTTCCTTAATCATTCTTCACTTCATACACCCCAGCTTGATTTCCACACTCTGAAATGGGTAGCTCCAATCCAGATTTCTCTTCAAAACTTCTGGCTTTCTATGCAATTGTCAACTGTTCTTTAAATGTTTCAGTGGCCCTTCAATTTCAATATGTCCAAACCTAAACCCTTTCATCTTCACTGCCCAAGTAAATCACCAAGTGCTGAATCTGCTTATTATTTTTGACTCTGCCTACCTCTTTCCATCTCTTACAAGGCTATCTTAGTTCAAACAGTGTACTATAGTGATTAGAAAGATGGCTTCAGTTCAAATCTCAGTTATACCACTCACTAACTGTGTGATGACATTGGACATGTTTCTTAACCTCCCTATATCTCAGTTTCCTCATGGCATCTACCATATAGTAAGTAATAGGATCAAATTAATTATATATACATATACATATATATATATATATGTATATACACATATATATGTGTGTATATATACACATATATAAAATCACTTTAAATATATATATATATATATCACTTAGAATAATGTCTATCACATATGAAGTACTAGTTAAATGTCAGCCACCATTTTCTCTTCAGAAATTATCCTAAGAACCTCTTAATTTCACCTTCCTGGGTAGTTATTTCTCCTCTCCAACACTAACCTTAAAATGAAATTTCCCCTTAATCTTCAAATGGATTCCCATTGCCTAAGAAGAAGAATACTAATTCCTTAACATAGCTTAAAAGACCTTTCATGCTCTGACCCTACTTGCCTCCCTAGTTTCCCCACATTCTCACTCACTCCCACTCTCTATTTTGGTCATGTTTAGGCTCCTTTAACACCCTGTACCTTCCAAGGAAGGACATTTAACACTAAGTACTGTCCACCTGTCTTCCTTCTGCTCCTCATTTCATTTAACCAGGAATTGAAAGCATATCCAAATTGTTTAATTAAGAAATGCCTCTGCAACCATGTGGATGCTTTCTCCTTACGAATATGTAATATATATATTTAACAGAATTCATTCCCAACTGCTATTTTATTGGTCTGTGTGTGTGTGTGTGTGTGTGTGTGTGTGTGTGTGTGTGTAGCAGGAACCTTGTCCTCTGTATTCAAAAATTCTACTTATCTGTCTGAGGATTTTATTTGCATTGTTGGGTGCTGGATCTTGGACTCTTGGCTCTTACATTCTGCAGATCAAACAAGCGCTCATTTCCTATCTTACATTTTAAAACACTTCCTTGCTTTAGCAGGCTCTGGGACAATCATTAGCCTAACCTGATTGATCTGAAGATACTGTGTATTTATGTGGCAGGAGTAAGAGAGCTTTGAGCTACAAAACCCCAAGTCATTATCCCCCTCTCTCAACTCCAAAGTGTAGAGAAAACTCTGGGATCAAGTTCCTAGGAATAAGTGCCCTCCCCAGCCTTCCATCCTGTATGAGATGATTGAAAAAAGGTGTGGTCAGGCTGCATAACACATCCTCCTTCCCTCTTCCGCTCATGAGGCACTCATTGGTGGACTCGCTTGGCCTTTGGTAACTCTATTTCCCCCTGGTAGTCCTTTCCTCCTGCCACTGACTGCTTGTAATACTTTGAGTTTCAGTTCCAATGATACAAACTTCCCATAATGTTCATTTGAAGTGGTATATGTATGCAGCTGTCAGGTTCACAAACAATTTTTATATGCCGCATCTCATTTGATATAAGAGACTGTACAGCACAGAGGTCAAAGAGCATGCCCTGTAGTCAGACTCCCTAAACTGATAATCCTTGCTCAGCCATTTACTAGCTGTGTGACTTAGCTGAATCATAAACTCGTTCCTGGTTGAAAGCAATAGCTGAATGGCCTATTTCAGCTCCTACTCCAGATGTAAGACACATCAGAGCTTGTGGAAGAGATTAGGTCCAAGAATCCTAACACTTCAAAGGCTCAACATCAGAAGCTAGTTATAATTCTTTCTTCCCCTACCTTCCCATACTCAATTACTAAGTCTGAGTGACTTCTGTAGTCATGCTTTTCTTATCTCTCCTCCTCTGTCATTCCCACTGTCACCACATTAGGTGAGACCATTGCTAGTTCACACCAAGTCGCCTTAACTTCTCATTGCCAAGGGAGTGGGTGGTATGAAAAAGTGTAAGATGCCCTGCAATCATGTGATTCATTCACGAAGATGGCATTACGCATTCATGAGAAAACTACAGTGTAATTGGGTGAGGCAATACATACGAAAAAGAGGGGCAATGGAAAATTAAAGGAAGGAGAACTCACATCCAGCTCAGGCTGTCAGGGAACACTTTATAGACGACATGGTTGATTTGAACCTTTCTTTTTTTATTCATTCATTCATTCATTCATTCATAAGTGCTCACACAACAAATGGTTATTGAGTATCCACTATTATACTAGAAATACATCTTACCTTTTCCATGTAAATCAAATATAAACACTACACATACAGAGTAAGTTTTTTTAAGATTCTTGAGACTGAAAATTCTATTACAAGTAAGAATCACTAGTCGATACTAAGAACACCAACAAAGTTACTGTTAAACAACCACTATATTACTTACAAGACAATCACAAGTCTAAAATAGTAAGCAAGATGTAAAAGAAAGAAAACTGCCACAAAAGCTCCAAAGAAGCCAGCACTTATCCAAGGATAAGCTATGGAGGATGTACACCATTATGTAGGTCATTACATTGACCTCAATCTTCTTTGTTTATTAATGAGTCACTCCTTGTTTCTACCTCCCAACTTACAGAGTGGGGCAAAAGTAGGTTTATAGTCGTAAGCATGTGAAACTCAGTTTATTCCTGTATTATTATTTATTCATTATTATATTATTTTCCATATGAACATGTAAACCTACTTTTGCCCCACCTGTATTTTATAACCAAAATTCAAAGCTTAATGGAGGCTGACTGCTGGTCAGCTGCTCCTCTCTGGTTCAGCCATACAGAGTGCTCACAACATCTGTTCTGACTGGTTGACTTCAGTGTCATCTCGGTTACTAATTAATTTGAAGGTCACACTTGTATAGATGCATTAATTAAAATCCTAAGGCAGTGAATATCAAAACAATAGAAACAGAAAAACATCGTTTCACCAAAATTGGAAATTTGTCCCCTGTTCTTTATTCCTAATGGGCCAACTCATTCTTCCTTCTCTTACTCTGTAAAATCAAGTCCTCTTCACCCCTCTTTCCTCCTGTCACAGACAAAATCTAAGGCTTAGTCGGAGTAAGGTATAAACAACTGGTAGCAATATCTCACACCTTCTAAGGTGTCTTGCTTTTTAGCAAGGCACAAAGTACACCCAAGACAACAGCTACAGTAAGTTATTCATTGAATGAAGAGAGCTATTGAATGAAACATAAATCAACATCTCACAGGAGAGGCTTTTTGGGAAGCAGCAAGTCATTCCAGTTTCTATAAAATTATACACATGCCATGGCTGGTAACACAGTGGATAAGGCGCCAGCCTGCGAGCCTAAAGGCCACTTGTTCAATTTCCCAGCCAGGGCACATAACCAGGTTGCAAGCCAGGTCTCCAGCCAGGTCCATGGAGGCAGGTGAAAGGCAACCATACATTGATGTTTCTCTCCCTCTCTGTCTCTCTCCCTTTCTCTCTCTCTGGAAATAAGGAAAATCTTTTTAAAATAAATAAATAAAATAAAATAATACACATAAGAGCTACCTATTCAATCTACATCCAAAGCCAATTTCAACCAAAAACTATTCTCACAGATTCTGAGAGAATATGCCAAAATGAAAATAATAATAATAATCTATGGCCAACTTCCTTCACAAATTCGATAGCCATAAAATTGCATTTAGAAGACTTTAACATAAAAGGGAGGCTTCACCTATCTGTCTTTCCATTTCAATAATAGCTCTTCAATAATATGGCCCAAATTGCCCTGGCTGTTGTAGCTCAGTTAGTTGGGGCATCCTCCTACAACCAGAGGGTTGTGGGTTTAATTTCTGGTCTGGGTGTGTATGATCTCCAGTCGGGGTGCATACAATCCCCAGTCCAGGGGCATGCAGGAGGCAAACAATTGAAGTTTCTCTCTCACATCAATGTTTCACTTTCTCTCTTCCTCTCTCCCTCTCTAAAAGCAGTTAAGAATAAAAATAATAAACAATTATAATAATGTGGTCAAAATAACCATGGATTTCTTTTCTATATTGTTTGTTGTTCCTGGTTCCCTACCAGATTCTCAGCCCAATTCATATGCTATTTGAACTTCATTTGCAAGAAATGGTTTTAAGACCAGCCTCTTTAGTTGGCTCACAAATAAGAGCCAAACTAAACCAGGGCAGCTAATGTTGCATCAGGGACTTGAACTACAGTGGGAAGGAAATACACAAGTTCATATCAGGGTAGGGCACAAGGAGAGGGGAAAACTGACCAAGGAGGCTAAGGGTGAGGAACTCAGCTGGTACAAGTTGACAGAAAGGGCCACAGAGGTGACTGAGATTCTAGTTTTCCCGTCTGCAAGAAAGACTGCTCTCTAGAGGGGGGCTGAGCAATGTTGCTGCTGCCGGGGCATCATTTGAAGTCTCCACCTGAATACGCAAGTCAACCACCCATTATAAACTATCACCTGCCCCTGCGCCATCACTCTATCTCCCTTGTCCTGCTTAGCATTCCTTGGCTAGCCCTTCTCATTGTCTCTCTCTTCCTATAAAAATGTAAATCGATAAGAACAGAGAATTTGTATTGCTCGCTGTTGTACACCCAATGCCTAGAACATAGTAAACACTTAAGTATTTTTTGAATTTCAATAAACAGAAGGTACATTATATATGGCACTGAGACAGTATCTTGAATATTGAGTAAGAGCTCTCCTCAAAAATAAAGCAGCCCTGGCTGGTGTGGCTCAGTGGTTTGAGTGCTGGCCTGCAAACCAAAACCTCACTGGTTCAATTTCCAGTCAGAGCACATGCCTGGGTTGCAGGCCAGGTCCCCAGCTGGGGGTGTGCAAGAGGCAACTGATGTTTCTCTCCCTCTCTTTCACCCACTCTCTAAAAATAAGTAAATTAAATCTTTTAAATAAATAAAGCAACATCTTTTCCATGATCACCAAGGGATTTTAACTTTGCTTAGCCAGCCCACTATCAGTTTTTATACACTTCTTGAAAGAAGCTTTGAAAAAGGAGACTTTAATCTAGGAGCCCATTTTCATTCATTATGCTACTATGCTCTACTAACCTATACCCTGGGATCAGATTTTTTTCATTTTTTATGTATAAAAAATTTTCCATATTCACTTCCTTTTAAGACTAGCATGGGGAGAGGTAGAGAAAGGAGGATAGTTTTAATTTTAAAATGGTGCTATTTGCCTCTTCTCACAATGCCTGCCCTGTTATCTATTGTGCTACCAAATGGTGTGAATCTGTGATATAATCAGACACCATCCGTGCCATTCTCAAGATCATACATAAACAGTTTTTCAACTGTTGAGGAAAAATTGACCCCCAAAAGTTTGGGTGTTCCATCCCAGGAGTTATTTCTATATCCTGTAAGAGCCTGATTTCATTACCTCTAAAATGAAAGTGTTGTCCTACTAAGCTTCTTAAGGGCCATCTAGCTCTAATGACTACATAACTGAAAATGATACCAGAAAGCCAAAAACCAGCCTCCACTGAACAATGGGAGGCCTAGCGATAGTTCTGGATGTCATAATGGGATGGGATCTGTTTGAATATAATCTATGATTTTCCTTTTAAACTCCCACTCTACCTAAGTCAAATGTCACTCTAGAACCAATTTGTGAAGCTTGATGATGTTTGGGCAGTAAGATCTTCAAAATTATTATTTCAATGGAATCATTTTATATATTAACTTTGAAAATGTCAACAGCAGGGGCCAAGTGGAGGTGCTCAGGAGGTCTATGCATTTGCCATTTCAAAGGCTTAGCTGTCAGTGTGGAGTGGGGGTGGAGAGGCCTGCTGAGCTCCATGTTCTGTATAAACATTTCCAGAAATATTTAGCAGATAATAGGGCTCCCACTGGGGCTATTCAAAGGTACCACGTTGAGTCTCCTATCAAGAAAGATGTGGATGCCAAAGCTGAGAGTACTCTGGATTTCAGTTTGGGCTCCTGCCTCCTCTACTCAGTGGTTTCCAAACACTCAGAACCAAGGACTTCCAAACACTCAGAACCAAGGCAGACAGCAGAAGCCACCTTAAAGGGAAAGTGCTTAATGTTCACCAGAAGAAAATAACATAATGGCCAATGTCTGATTGATATTCAATAGCCTTCCATCATGCACTAAGTCTGTGAAATAGTCTGACAACTTGAGAATTGAAAGTCAGAATTCACTGCCTGCCAGACTAACACCCATCAGTTTGAAAAGCTCTGAAATCCTTGACTCTATGCAAGAAAACTGGTTGTGGTTAAAGTGCCAGGGATCTTTTTTTTCTCCTGCATTTTATATCTGAAGACATTAGTTATTAGGTCTAAATTTGACCCTGGAAATTAACAAACAGATAAACTTAAGGCATAACCATTTGGTTTCATTTTAGGAAAGGAAAAACAACATATAGATAGATGTTTATCCACATTCAGTTCTGTAAAGCATGAAAAATACACACGAATATTATTGTACTTTGTACAATAATAATTGTAGAAACATGCATTTATTCATATATGCTTTATACTCTTTTTGGACGACCTACAATGAATGCTCTAGTCAAGCAATGTCCAAGTATTGCGGATTTTTAAATGCCTGACATCAGATTCCTGTCATCAAGAAACTTGTGCAGAAGAGAAAGGCATGTACATAAAAATATTAGTAAGCAATGCAATAAATGTCATCGAGGTAAGTAAAATGTGCTCATGAGGCCGGAGAACAGAGATGCCTTTCAACACTGCAGTATGCAATAGGTTTTATTACACCGGTTAAAACCTGCACCCAAAAAAAAAAGATCACTGAGGGTAAATGTCTCTGCTCATTCTTACATAATGACGAAGGATTTTATGCTGTGATATCTCTTCAAACATTTTTTCCCACCGTTTTATGTTTAGAGGTGAAGCTCTTTATTGTGCTCCCCTCTCGCAGAAAACCTTAAATAGCATGTTTTTTAAAAAGCTTTCGAAACCCCAATGTAAAGTCTAAGAAACCCACCTGGGTGTACCGGTAGTTTCCTGCGGGAAGCTTCTTATCCGCTTGCCTTTTACTGACCTCTAGTGGGCATATGTTGCTATGGCATGGGAAACCAACAAACAAACGCACCAATACGTAGAATTGTAATCCTCTGAATTGTGTTCAATGAATTCCATCAACCATCTTCCCTTCTCCTGCCTGGATACTTGCTTTTTCCGCTCTCTTGTTTTGTAAGTACCACCACAAACTTGAATTCAATGCAAGTTTGTAATATACAGACTAGTCCTCCACACATAGAAGTGTAAATAAAACACCTTTTTCTGTAGTGCTGATTTCAGAATGGTCTTTGACAAGGCAGTGGACCTTAACGGCCATTATTAGAGCAGGCAGCCCTTAGGAGATTCCAGTCAGAAATTGTACTGAAAAAAAATTTTTACACATCTTCCTTACCAAACAATTAATTTCCCTACCCATCCTTATCTCTCCTGAAAGAAAATTACATTCAGCCCAAGTTTCAGCTCTAGAGTTTATTGCTAAACAAAAAATGCTCCCTGTGATTTGTGAGGCAATTGAAATGGAAAAATTCCCTCATCTATACCCACTAGATACCAACCCCATTGTTCCTCTGTACCATTTCTCCTGAACTGCTTTCCATAAAGAAGAAATAAACTTGATCTATAAAGGCATTAATAGATTTGATTACATTTGTATAGCAAATGGCTGGGTCATTGTGTCAGCGAGGGTATTCTAAATGTTAATGCACAGATTGCTTGCTACTCAACTGACTTCAAGTTGAGATAAGACTGTGACAAAGACCTCAGTGTCAAAACTTTGTAAAAGTTTGGGACCTGAAAATAGATAGGGCCCTTAAAATATGAAAATTAATACAATAAATTAAAAAGGCTGAAGGAAAGGAAAAAAGAAACATATGTAGGAATCATGGGGCTCCAGCTGACCAAAGAGTAGAACAATAAATCTACAGTGCTTAAGACTGAGGCTGCATCTTGTAGGGCCAGTTGGTTCCAGGTAACATCAATGCTGCTACCTGGACCAAGTACCATAAGGAAGAATACTTTTATTTTGAAATAGCATGTATCAAATTCTCTAAGTCTCTGTGTACCTCTCTATTCATCTCTCTATATTTATGTCTCCCCCCCATACCCCATTTGGCTAGTACTCAAGGCATAATTTAAGCTAGTTATGGGGAAATCCAGATGTGGTCTCAGCATAGAATGTGGTTCCCTCAAACTTACAGCTTCATAAATGCTTGACACAGAAAAGCAGTGCTGAAGTACGACAGGGCTTACACGAAAACTTACAAGAATTTTCAACAAAAAAAAAAGCTGACAGCAAGGTCAGATATCACTCTGCTCCCACCTTTTTAGATACAACAATGGATTGTTTAGATGTAAAGTATAAATGTTCCCAAATAAATATTAGGTAACTCTTATACGTGTGTAAGTATGACATTGTCAGCCCACTATTTTAAAATCCACTGTAGTTGTTACAATTGGATGTCCAAAAAGATTACCTGCATTTTAACAACATACATTTGCAAATCAAACCTGAGAACGCCTTTGTAAGGGAGATCTTAGGTCCCAGAGATACAACCCTTTGAAAGATCATTGCACAATTATGCCTCATTATATTGGAAAAGAAAGAAATCACACTTTGGTGACTGGCTTAGAAGATAAGAGTCCTTTCTGGCTGAAAAACAAAATTATGTGAATTCTAAGTGTTTCAGAAGAAGTCAGGAGATTCACAAGCCACTTGTCTCTCTGTTGGCTTTAATGGCAAAGAATGTAGCATATTCTCTCTCACCCCAGTAGTCCCTCTGGCTACATTTTTATTATTTTTATGCTCAGGGCTGATTGTGCAAGCTTTCACTCAAGGCCACTGTTAAGTGACCCAATATCTAAACCAAAAATATGCTTAAAGCCCAAGCAAAATGAGACAGTCAAGGGAAAGAGATTTTGACAGAACTCAATATGATGTATTTCAAAGAGATAAGAATCAATATAATTGTCATAAAAACACAGAACTTTGTCGACATTCTTACACTAGATGATGATGATGATGATGATGATGATGATGATTGGAGGCATAGCATAATAGTTAAGAGGACAGACACTCTGGGGTTAATATTGCTTTGCATCCCAGTTTAGTATAAACTCTAAAATGGGCATAAGAATACTGTCATAGGTTTGCTACATCATAGAAGTGAATGAATTAAGGTATGAAGAGCACTTAGTGTTCAACCTATAATAAGTGCTGTGCAAGGTTGCTATTACTGTTATTTTACAGTTTGAATATTGCTTATTTGTGGTACATAAGGGCAGGTTAACTCATACTCCTTCATGCCTTGCCTAGGATAAAGACATAAGGCTGACTACACATAACAAATTTTTTCTTGAAACTCATTGATTACAGGAGAAACTATTAAAAATCACAGAAAATTTCAGATCTAATATGCCTAAGGAAAAGCCCAAAGGAGAAATCAGACACTTTAATAGGATAATAATTGATATTTATACTACAAAAATAGAATAGCTTCATGTTGGATTTTACTTTCAAGTACCTGCTAAAATCTCTGATTCCAAAAATTAGAATGTGTCTTCCTTGCCCAGGTTTCACAAATTGAATAATTTGATAAAGAAAACAAGGAAATGGCAGAGGGGGATCACAACATCACATCTTTTGGAAGATGTAGCTCAGACCAAAACATAAAGACTCACCAATCCAATAACTGACAGCGCTGGCCCTGGCACGCCTCCCCAGGTTGGTGAGTTGGTGGGAGCATGGATTGCCTGTCCATGAAGGAGTGGAGGAAGCTCCCTTATCTCCTGACTTTTCCCAAGATATTTTTTTTTAAAGACTGAGCATGCTCAATTATTCTTTTCAAATGCACCACCTTCCCAGGGGCAGAGTTAATTGTGTTCAGAGAAAAATCTATCAGCATAGAATCCAACAGTTATGGAAAAGTACTTCCTGTTTTAAGATTTCCCAGTTTCCCCTTGTTCTCCCCATTTAACTGTTAACCAGTAGTTGACAAGGAGCAGAGCCACCTACCAGAGGGAAGGGAAGCAATTTTCTTTCAGGACAGGATGTTCCCCAGATATCAACTACTGCTTATCCTGGAAGACCTGCTAAATAATTAATTTCTCCCCAGAAGGTCCTGATATAAATCACAGTCAGGCATCAACCAAGCCAATCCCAAGACTCCTCTGAAGGTGCAGCTGAAAATCAACTGTTTTCCATCTCTCATTCCAAATGTTTTTAGACACACTGTCTAGTATAGCATTTCATATGTTCTGCAAAAAGACTAAATAATAACAGGATAAGAGGCATTCCAATAATAAACTACCAAAAACATAGTCCAAAATTTTTCATATAAAGCCCCACCAACAAGGTCTTTCCTGAAAGTATCAGCCATGCACTGTTTTAATTATATTGACATTGGCTCGATACTTTCTGGACAGACCTTATGGCATCAACATCCTAATGAGAATTTAAACCTCATGATTAACTACTATTTAAAGCCAAAAAAATTAAGCCCAAAAATAATTTTTTTTTTTTACCTTGTGAATTGTGGTTGAAAGTTTGGAATTCTTTTTGTTGTTAAGATTTTATTTATTATTTTTAGAGAGAGGGGAAGGAAGAGAGGCAGAGAGGGAGAGAAACATCAATATATGGTTGCCTTTCACCTGCCTCCAGCTATGGACCTGACTGGAGACCTGGATTGCAACCTGGTTGTGTACCCTGGCTGGGAATCGAACCAGCAACCCTTGGGTTCGCAATTCAGGAAAGTTTGGAATTCTTAAACAAAAGTCTAAAAACTATCTCCTTTGACTTACTACTCTGTTCATCAGATTTCTTAATGTTAACCAGCCTGAGGTGTTCTACCTTGTTTAGCATCTCTGACCACATCATCTTTCCCAGAGTCAGCATCATCACCTCAAAGCATAGAGGAGTTAAGGCAATGCCAAATTCTGTAAACACCCAAACTCAAGTGCTTTAACAGGATAAAAGCTTACTTCCTAGAGTTCACAGTGGGTGTCCTGATTCACAGGATGGGGATAGGGACAAGTTCTGCTCTACACTGTTATTCAGAGGCTCCAGCTGGTGAAAGCAAGTTCAGCAGTCCTTGCACAAAGCTTCCAAGGTCATCCTGAGCATGCAGATCCTGGGGGGAAACTGGCAAGAAGACTGAAGAAGACGCATCCACATTTTAACTCTTACAGTCCCTATGTCACGCATGGGAGACACTTAAGACACCTGCCTCTGGACACAAGAGAGACTAGAAAAGGCAGCCTCTGGTGGCATAATCACTTCCTGGTAACATTCTCTCACAGAAGAGACAGCAAGCATCTTTGCTGGACAGTCAATTGTTTCTGCAACAGGCTTTAAAAAGTTCATTTAGTTCAATGGCAAGCCTCTGACATATCCAGTTTTTCAAGAGTATGAAGTTCATTGGAAATATAGCTTTAAAATTTTAGACTATAAGGCAATGACCAACTCCTAAAGCATTTATCCAAGACCAATTTTGCTTTGTGGAACCAAAGACTAGTTTTGCCAAAGACCATAGCAGGAAAACTACAGCATCTGATAGAGGAAAATAAAATCTCCCAGGTTTACCCCTCACCAGGCAATCCGTCAGTTTAGATAGCTATCCAAAATCTAGACTCTATGAACCTAAACTCAACTCAGAAACAACTCCTGGCAAGGGGTTAATTTGGGCACTCTACTTACCATTTCTAAGGGGATAGCAACCTATGCACTTTTTTTTTTTTTTAAAGATTTTATTTATTATTTCCAGAGAGAGGGGAAGGGAGAGAAGGCAGAGAGGGAGAGAAGAATCAATGTATGGTTGCCTTTCATCTGCCTCCAGCCACAGACCTGGCTGGAAACCAGGCTTG
Organism: Noctilio leporinus; assembly: GCA_004026585.1. Lineage (NCBI taxonomy): Eukaryota > Metazoa > Chordata > Mammalia > Chiroptera > Noctilionidae > Noctilio > Noctilio leporinus. Next base: position 73,957 of record PVIW01003337.1, read on the forward strand.
CAACCTGATTATGTGCCCTAGCTGGGGAATCGAACCAGCGACCCTTGGGTTCGCAGGCCGGCACCTTATCCACTGTGCCACCAGCCAGGGCTCCCTATGCACTTTTAATTTCCACCTCACAATTGAATCCTGTCCTCCCTCATAGACTCCACCTAATGACAGAACATCTACACACTCTTTAAGAACAGGTTGTTTCCATCTTGTGCCCCAGGGGCTATTTCCACCATTTCTTGCTATGGAATTATTTTGGAAAAAAGAAACCTGAGCCCTAGGGAGTAATCTTCTCTTTGGCAAATGAACCAACCAGAAACAACTGGAGACCATCAGATGTGCCTGCAGTAACTGTTGTCCTATGGCCGGGCCAGGTAAAATTCAAAGGGAGCCTCTCCACATTTCCTTTTTAGGTATGAAACAGGAGTGGACTTTGGTGTAACAGACCCAGCACTCCCATCCAAGATTTGATATCAAAGGCTAGAAATTAAATTATGCTTTGTGATAAAGGTGAGCAAAACAAATATTGTTCTGCCTACCAATGCCCCCAAAAACCCTTAAAGACTTTTTTCCTATGCCACAGCTACCCCTGCTTGAGCCTAATCTACCCTTCCAAGAACTCAACCCTATTTTAGGCCTGCAGAATCATTCAAAACAACTCTATTATCCCTTTGCTCTTCAAATCAAGATAGCTATCCTTAGAAAGTTACTTCTAGTCCTTTTTATACTTCCCATGTAGCATGCTGTTGAGTCCTTCAGCCATCCTTGACTCACTCTCATTGTAACAAGTTCTAATGTGTTTGTTTTCTGAATATGATACTCCAGGTAAACAGTAAGTAGAAGGCATTATATGATATATAAATGTGTGTATATATATATATATATAAAATCATAGACTTCTAGAAATCCTGACTTTGTTTGAATTGACATGTTCTAACCATACTTAACCAAACTTAAGTTTCAAGATTCTTTTGGAAAGTCTGATGCTCATACCATTCCTTAATGCTGATGTTTGCAGTGACTATATTTGGAATATTTTTTTTTTAATCCAAGTACTAAAAGCCCAAGTTCTAAAAATCAGTTACTAGTTTTGTAAACCCAGATGACTAGCATAACTTTCTGAACCTCGGTTTCATCTTAAAGTGCAGTTATAGTTTCTCCATTTCAAGGTTGTATTATTTAGCTAAGGCTGTTATAACAAAGTACCACAGACTAGGTAGCTTAAACAGCAAACACTTATCTTCTCACACTGCTGGAGTTCAAGATCAAGGTGTCGACAGCATTGGTTTCTTCTGAGGCCTCTCTCCTCAGCTTGTAGATGGCCTTCTTCTCCCTATGTCTTTATGTGGTCTCATTCTTTGTGTATTTGTGCCCTAGTCTTTTCTCACAAGGTCATTAGGCATATTGTATTAGGGTCCTCCCTAATGATCTCATTTAACATTAGTTGCTTCTTTAAAGACCTTATCTCTAATTACAATCACATTTTGAGTTACTGGGGTTTGGAATATTAACATATGAATTTTAGGGATTTATTCAGCCCAAATGAAATTATGCTAGAGTTACAAGGCACAAACCTGCAACAAATGCTTGTCAAATGCCTGAATCAAATGATGGACCTCCTTCCCCAACCCTTGATAAATAAACTCTTCCTAAATTTTTGTTTTTTAGGTTTAGGGGGTTTGGGTGTTTTTAATGTTTGTTTTGCTTTGCTTTGTTTTGTTTGCTATTGGAAATCATGGATTAAATCCTCAATATTTTCCCACCCCTCAAAGAACTTCCACGGGCTTAAATAGTTGGTCAAGAAGCTACTCTTGAATAGAATTGAAATAAATTTAATTGAATTGTTAATTTAATTGCCAAAGAAACTAAGAGCCATTGCAAAGACCTCTACTCCTATCTATTTTTAAATTTGTTTTGCTTCCATTATTTTTCATTCTTTCCTCTTTCACAGACCCTGCTGCTGTCCCTTTTCTTCATGTCTTACAACAGAGCAAATTCATCAAACTTCTTCCTGTCTGCTAACCTCTTTGCGGCCCTTGTTTTTCTCCTTCACCGTGCACTTGCCAGGATAGTGAGTTGCTCTGTGTTGCTGATCAGTGGCTAATTTCCTTTTTATCAGGAGTAAAGGAACCTTTAATTGCCTCCTGCAATACCACTGGCATAATCCTGACACTAACACATCACAATGAACAGGCGGCTCATTAATAAACATGCAGTGCTGTGAAGAATTTCACTGATCCCTCTCCAGGTCATTAAATCTATACATGTTTGATGGGCAATAAAAGAGAAATGTGGAGTGATAATGGCAGCTGTAGGAGGTCGCTGCTCCTCTAGTCTCCTTAACCACAAGAAAAGACAGGAAATGATCCATGTCTTTTTTTAAATGTATATATATGCTACTCATTATTACTAATTTTTGCATATTTCACAGGCAACTGGTTTATAAATAAAATTCAGATTGAGACTTCAGCCTTAAATGTTTTCAACTTCAAGGAGGGACATGATATCCAGCTTGATTAAACGAGGGGAAGCAGTGTGCTCTAAAAAAGTTTCTGTGTGGGGGTGACTTGGAGGGCAGGTGCTAATCAAAACACATTTCTGTCAGTCACCTTTTACAATATAAATAAAGGATGTTGCCCTATGTTGATGAGATTTTAAGCAAGATCAGATTCTAATTCCAGAAATAACTCAACGAGCCAATAAAGATAAAACAACCTTACAAGTTTATTCTTTAAAGCTAAAATCAAAGAAATAATTCACACTATGTAAGACAGGTCAAAATTGCTTTAACATTTTATTTCTACTATTTACCTCTCAGATAAAGTCAAACATAAACAACACATAATAAAATAAAATGCTGAAAATACCTAATGTTAAAAATCAACAAAGTCTAACATAAGCCTACAGTAGTGACCTGCTTTGTACCAACACAGAAAAAATACTGCAGTAAACCTATGAAAATTGAACATTCACTGTCTGTACTCTTTTTATACTTTTCAGCAATTCAAAAATTTCCAATAACTTTGAATTTTGCTGAGACTGAATTTGATCATACTGCACCCATGAGCCTGATAAAATGAAGTAAATCACAGAACTAGTGAATTTACCTGAACATTCAGTATGTGTTCATTTATCTAACCCTAATGTTCTTGACCTCTTCTCCTATTTGTAATAACTCACATGAAATAATTTTTAATAAAAAAGGACTTGTTAGGAGATAGAGAGGTAGAGAGTGACTTATATAAAATTTGTCATCGAGGAGAAAACCAAATGATAATGATAATACTGGAGTGTTTAGAATACTACAATGACTTCCAGCAAATTGCAATCACAATGTATTATGCTTAATCTGAGTCACCGTAGCCTTTATTTGAAACCCAAAAGGATGAAGCCTGAAACTATCTCAATGAAAGCTTGAGCTAGAACAAAGATGATTTATCCAAGTTAGAAAGTACAGTGGAAGACTTCCAGTCAAGATGGAGGCATAGGTAGACATGCTTCTCCTTCTCATGTAACCATAGAAATGATTACAAGGAGATATCAAAAACAAATAACAACCAGAACTGTGAGAAGATCAAGCTATATGGAAGGCAGACAACCAAGGATTTAAAGAAGCCACATTCATCCACACAGGTAGGAGGGGCAGGATCTCAGAGACAGTGTGGCTCATAAAAGTGGTGATAGTGGAAGCAGTAGAATGGAGGGCATCACATTCATGTGTGGTAGATAAAAACTGGGAAGGCTACCCAGGGAGGGAATGATCCCAGCCCCAGGCCAGACTGCACAACCCAGGGATCCAGCACCAGAAAGATAAACCCCCATTATCTCTGGCTATAAAAACCAGTGGGGGTTGGGGTGGTGGGAGAAACTGTCAGACTTTACTATTTAAGGGGCCCACATGGTCTTAGAATATACACAAACCCCAGGACAGCAACTGAAAGGGCGCCAATTGCCTATAGCAAGTAGGTGAAGTAACTGGAAATGGGGCAAGTACTAGACAAATCGCCAGAAGCCAGGCAGTGGCATTGCCTCCTCCCCAACCCCCAACAACAAACAGAGCCACACAGGTGTAAACCAGGTAGCCCTACCTTGGCAATTACCTTAGTCTCTGCACCACACAATTTACAGGTACATTTGCTACATAGGCCATGCTACTAAGGGAGTAAAAGCAGCTCCACCTAATACACAAAAACAAACACAGGGAGGCTGCCAAATTGAGGAGATAAAGAAATATGGCCCAAACAAAAGAACAAAACAAAACATCAGAAAAAGAACAAAGCAAAAAGGAGATAGACAACCTATAAGGTGCAGAGTTCTAAACACTGGTGATAAGGAATCTCAGAGAACTCATGGAGTATAGCAAAAAAATAAAAGAAGAAATGAAGTTTGCACAAAGTGAAATAAAGAAAAACATATAGGGAACCAAAAGTGAAGGGAAGGAAGCCAAGATTCAAATCAATGATTTGAAACAAAAGGAAGAAACAAACATTCAACCAGAACAGAAAGAACCAAGAATTAAAAAAAACAAAACAAAACAAACAAAAAAAAAAAACTAGAAAAACCTTAAAAACCTCTGGGACAACGTTAAACATTCCAACATCTGAATTATAGCAATGCCAGAAGGAGAGGAGGAAGAGCAAGAAATTAAAAACTTATTTGAAAAAATAAAAGAAAACTTCCCTAATTTGGCAAAGGAAATAGATATACAAGTCCAGGAAGTAGAGTCCCAAACAAGTTGGACCCAAAGAGGACCGCACAAAGACACATCATAATTAAAATGCCAAAGGTTAAAGATAAAGATAATATTATAATATTAAAAGCAGCAAGAGAAAAGAAGAGCATTATCTACAAAGGACTTACCATAAGACTGTCAGCTGATATCTATCACAAAAGAAACTTTGCAGGCAAGAAGTATTCAAAGTGATGAAAAGCAAGGACCCACAACCTAGATTACTCTATCCAGCAAAGCTATCATTTAGAATTGAAGAACAGATAAAGTGCTTTCCAGAGAAGGTAAAATTAAAAGAATTCATTATCACTAAGCCATTATTACATGAAATGTTAAAGGGACTTATTTAAGAAAAAGAAGATCAAAACTATGAACATTAAAAAGAACAAACTCACAAGTATTTATAGAATCATAATTCTGAAGAGCATATGGAGGATTATCAGCTAGGAAGGGGAAAGGGAAAATGGAGTAATGGTGCAAGGATTAAGAAGCATAATTGGTAGGAACAAAATAGACAGGGGAATGTTAAGAAGAATATAGTAAAGGGAGAAGCCCAAGAACTTACATGCATGACCCATGGAAGTGAACTAACACAAGGGGTGTAGGGCAGGGGTTGCTGGAGGAAAGGGGTTACAAGGGGCAAAGGGGGGAAAATTGGGACAACTATAACAACATAAGCAATAGAATATACGTTAAAAAAGCAAATACAGTAAAAAGAAAAAAAAAGAGAAAGTACATTGGAGAGTTCCACAGATAACCTTTAGAGTCAGACCACTAGGCTTTGCTCCCAGCCTCATCACTTTTATATCAGGGGAGAGAGCTATCATATTATCTTGAGCATTGGTATAGCCTCTTTGCGAGCAAGCTTCCCTTAATATTGGATTAATATAAAGTCACAGCTAACTTTCAAAAGGAAAAATATTATAGCTCCCATAAATGATTTGTTAATAATTATAAAAGGCCATAGATGTTTTTATAAGCAGCAAATGGCAGTTAGAACATTGAATAACGATTAAATAAATCCAGGTGAAGTTTTCCCAGTGAGCTCTTTACTTTGTCATTCTGGAAGTTCCTCTCTTCTTTTAGAGAGTCAAACTCCTTCTTGCCTTGAGGCCTCTCCCATACTGTTTTCTCTGCCTGGAATCTAATCAGTCCTAACCTAAACTCTTGGAAACCTTTCAGGTCTCTGCTTAGAAGTGAACACCTTTCTTAATGCACCTTTCCAATCCACCCCAATCTAGACGAAGTCATCTCACTATAAACCCTCATAGCATCCTAAACTTTGTTTCGTAGTACATATTGCAATTGCAGTTGCAGTGGGATATTAAAGGGAGTTTTTCCTGTCTCTCATAACTGCAACTAAAGCATCAATGCTGAGAACAATAGGTGCAAAATACCCTTACTTTCTTCATGAGACCACCAAACACAGTCCATGGGATTTACTAGTAGCAGAACTAGCCCTGCAGTGATCTCCCAGATTCAAGCCCATATAACTGATTTGCAGTAGTTTGGAAAAGGAGTTATTAGAAGTTATAGGGAGTTTTGGAAAATGTATACATCTCTCCAAAGCCAAACAATAGGTTAAGAGAATCATTTGTAGAGGTTGGAACGGGGGCGATCTATCAAAAGGGAATATTGACACCTTCAGCAGATCTCTTGATTGTCCTTTGGTTACCTAAGCAGAGAAATGGAGAACTAGACAAAGAATGGGGTGGAAAGCACCAACTCTGGCTCTCACACCAGCCCTGTGATGAGGACATCCAGGGTATAGTTCACACTGCAAAAGATAGCCTAGCTGTATCTTGCTCAAGAGAGCTAGAAGCCTTACAGGTGCGGGGCTCTAGCAATAGGTGACTGTCAGATGTTCCATTAGCTATAAGGGCAAGCACTGAAAGAAAGCTGCTACAGTGACAATCAGGAGTTAAGAAAGGATCATGACACAAATCACTAGTTGATTTAAAAAAAATTCTGCACCCTGGCCAGTGTGGCTCAGTGGATTGAGCACCGGCCTGTGAACCGAAAGGTTGCTGGTTCAATGCCCAGTTGGGGCACATGCCTGGGTTGCAGGCCAGGTCACCAGTTGGGGGCACACCAGAGGCAGCCACACGTTGATGTTTCTCCCCCTCTTTCTCCCTTGCTTCCCCTCTCTCTAAAAATAAATAAACAAAACTAAATTTTTAAAAAACTTTTGCCCCTTTTCTATAAATCTTCCCCCTCAACTTCAGCACAGTCCCAGATCTACACACCATGTATCAGGCCAAAATTGTTGACAGACTGAGTGATAAGAAAAGGAATGGAAAAGCAGATCCTGATCCTGCCCTCCTTCCCAGTGCATGTCCCACCAGGAGTCATGACTGGGCTGGAAGACAAACAGTGAACTTTCAAAAAAAGTCTGGAGTGAAATTTTCTTATACCTTAGAGAGTCTGGGAAGTTATGGAATCCTCCTAAAAATCTAAGGGTGGGGAAGGGAGAATCAACAAGAATAGAGGAAGGCACTAATGGGAGAAAAACGAAATTATTTCATGTATGCATCCCACCAAATTCAGGCCACTTAATTCAGATATAAGATAATTATATAGTTTTATAAATTTAGCAGTATGCTTATTTGCTTAATATTTATGACTTCCACTAGACCACAAGCTCTGTGGGGGCAGAGGTCAGTTCTCCAATATCAGCTCAGCACTGAAACATGAACCAACATCAATATTGTCAAATAAACAGGAGATCAGTATTTGTTAAATAAATAATTTTTATAGACTTTTTATAGAAGTTAATGCTCTTGAACTCTCATTTTAAAATTCTCAGCTCTGGGTGGCAGCACAGTGGATAAGGCACCAGCCTGTGAACCCAAAGGTCGCTGGTTCAATTCCCAGCCAGGGCACATAACCAGGTTGCAAGCCAGGTCTCCAGCCAGGTCCATGGCTGGAGGCAAGTGAAAGACAACCATACATTTATGTCTCCCTCTCTCTGCCTCTCTCCCTTCCCCTCTCTCCAAAAAATAATAATAATAAATAAAATATTTTTTAATTCTCAATAGCTTAGAATAACCATCAAAACATGCTTTGTGGTATCCATAGATGTAAGATACCCTAATCATCAGATTTATCTGATTAAAAATTACTTTGAAGCAAGAAAAGAAATTGAGGGGGGAAAACCTTCTGCCTGAGGATTCTTTTCCTCTGGAAATGCCATATTAAGTGTAAGTTTGACATTCCTTACAAGGAGAGGACCACGGGGAAACAGCATAGGATTAGTCTGATGGGAAGCAATCCTCCGTAAGTAGCTGTTGCTTCTCTGAAAGCAAAGGCAGATGGGGTGGGAGGTAGCGGGAGTTACTTTTTCCTGCACTTTCCATAGAATGTCTCCCAAGGTGATATTTCATCCCAGAGTGATCGAAGTCCCTGAAATTTCAAGAACAGGCTGGCCGTTTTTTTGGGGGTTTTTTTTTTACAAGCAACAGTAAAAAAAAAAAATTGAGCAGCTAAGCATGTTACTAGGGAATTAATAATAAATCTGTACAGATTGATATTCCCCTGAGATAAAAGGAAAGAGAAAATATTAAAAAACTGATGCTTCTGGCAAATGAAAAACTAATGGAGCGTAAACCTCTCCAGGGAGGGGGACGCAAGGCTTGCTTTTCTTCCTGAGCCTGAAGCCTGCCAGCCCCGCGAGTTAACGAGCCGGTGCTGCTCGCCCGTCTCGTGAGGCGTGACAGCGGTAACACCGACCCAACCAAATAGCACAGTCCCAGGAAAGGGCCCAAGAGGCTTGGGGTGGAATGCCAGCTCTGCTGCCTGTTAGCTGCGTGACCTCAGAAAAGTAACTCAATGTCCTTGAGACTCAGTCTTTGAAACAGAAAATGGGACGAGTCGTAAGCTAAGGAGAACTGAGCTGGAGTGTGTGCACATTGGCTGAGAACTAGTAAGGGTTCAGTCCACTTCTGATTCTTTTCCCAAAGATACAGTATATTTTCTAGTTAAGCTTATCTTTATCCAAAAGAGCTTCTTTATACCACGTAAACTACCTACTAACTCACACGGAGTACTACACTATTACAACAATTCAAGGTTTTTAACCTCAGGAAATCTTTCTTATCCAACTTTATCATATCAAATTTTATAGACATCAGTTCCTTGAAAGTGTTGATCACATGTCTTTGAAGTTCATCTGCATCCACCAACCTCCATCTCCCTGTCATTAGTCATCAGTAGTAAATTATAAGAACTTTGAAGCCGAGGTCTGTATTTTTGCCACTATTGTACTCAGCACTAACACAGAATCTAGCACTCGGTAGGTACTGAGCAGATATCTGTTACTTGAATAGATACATATAAAATACTTTCATCAAGACAAGCCAACTGCTATTTCAAACAACCTAAATTTCCCAGTGTCTTAAGCCAAGAAATGTGTATTTTTCATCTATCCACAATGGAATGTGAGTCAGCATTGGCTGTGTTCTGCACAATCATTCAGACACTGGGATCTTCTCATCTAGTCTTTCCATTTCCTCCAGGGCCTCCCAGTCTGCCACTGAATCTTCTATATCTAACCAGCAATGAAAGAAGAATTTCCAGGGAGATTATAGTGTCAAGGCCCAGAAGTGACTTCCCCTTACATCCCACTAACCAGAACTCAGGCACATGCTCCCACCTACCTAGAGAAATGTAAATGGAAAATGTAATGCAACTGGGACCCCAGAAGGAAGATGGAGACACTACTCAGGCTCTCTCACTTAATAGGTCAGTCCACATGTATTGCATGATCAAGTGGCCAGCGTTAAGAATTAGGCAGACAGTTGCCACCCAGCAATAACAGCCCTGGTCTAGGAACAAGAGTCTAAGAGCCAGGGAGGCTTGGGAAGAAAGGAAACAAACACGGTAGAAGAAACCAAAATCCAAAATAAGAGGCCAAGATTAAAATTCAAGGCAAAAGTTCAGAACTCCAAAGACAGTGGCCAATATTGTTCGATGTCATTGCCACTGTAGGTAGTTAACTAGTTATTAATAAAGGAAAGAGGCAAAGGAAATCAGGCATTGTTGAGCATAATCAGTCAGAGAGCATGAGCTTATTTCACCAAGAAGATATAGCATCACATATCCCAGAGGATCATCACATCACTGCCCTGCCAAAGATTAGCACCCCTCCCTTCCCTGTCCCACCCAGACCAAATTATCTGCAGGGGGGGTGCGGAGCAGGGGAACTAAGGACATATAAATAGAAGTAAACATGGCACAGGAGGAAGCGTAAGACCACAGAGGCCTGTCAGTCAAACCTGGGAAAGGGATCAGCTGGCTAGGAGGTGGACCCATCAGAAAGAAGTCTACAAAAGCTTAGGAAGTTGATTGGTTATTTTTAAAAAGTGCCTGGTCTATCCCAAGCCTGAGATAACATAACCCAGTTTAACAAAGAAACTCTCTCTCTCTTTCTCAGGAACACACAATTTTCCCACTCGTTCACATGGTCTCTCCATAGTAACCATGTGGGTCTAACAGCCACATTAGCCAGAAGTTGCTTGGACTCCAAACGCAGGCTCCAGGCAAGAACTCAGGTATAGCAACACAGCCAGGAACAACCCTAAACTACCTGGACAGAAACTGAGACCACTGACCTGCATCCCGTGGGATCTAAAGGACTCAATTTTAATATGGAACAGAAACTCTGGACACTGGCCTTTGTTTTGGCCTTGCTGAAGATATGGTTGCACTTTTTCCACAGCAGGACAAACCCAGGTTGAGCATAGGAGCAGCCTTCTATTTCCACCCAAATAAATCTTTTTATACTTCTTCCTCCCTTGTGGGTCTCCTGAAATGCTTTCCTGGAGACACCACAAAAACTTTCACTAGCAACATCATCCAATATCAACACCAAACTGATGATGGTGAAGGTAGCTAAGTTATACCTGCTTCAAGTCCACCATATTCTGACAAGAGAAGCAGGTAGGGTTTCAGGTGAGGTTAGTACCTCAATGTGCAGAAGCAGGAATTCAGAGACAAGGGGCTATCAGCAGCGCAAACTATCACAGCCATCAAGTGGCCGACAAGAATGCTGCTATCAGGCCCTGGCTGGTGGCACAGTGGATAAGGTGCCAGCCTGCAAACCCAAAGGTCGCTGGTTCGACTCCCCAGCCAGGGCACATAATCAGGTTGCAAGCCAGGTCTCCAGCCAGGTCCATGGTTGGAGGCAGGTGAAAGGCAACCATACACTGATGTCTTTTTCCTGCTTTGCCTCTCTCCCTTCCTCTCTCCCTGGAAATGATAAATAAAATATTTTTTTTAAAAAAAGAATGCTGCTATCAGGTCTTCAAGCCCTACCCACTAGATGTGATTAGGAAAGCAATGGCTCCTCCAGAAACCAAGGCTCTGCACCCTTACTTCCTGTTACACATGCATAAACCAAGGGATAGACTCCAGAAAGGTCATTTTTCTAGAAGAACAGGCCTTATCTTACTATAGGCTGCTCTAACGATATACCACAGACTGTCTAACTTAACAAACATTTATGTTTCATAGTTCCGAAGGCAGTAAGTCTGCCACCATGGTTGGGCTCTGCAGAACCTTCTTTCTGCTCAGACATACATCTTGCCTAGGCCTCACATGGTGAAGAGCAGAGAGAAAAGCATACTCTCTCCAGTCGCTTCTTACAATAGCGCTAATTCCAGCGCGACAGCTCCACCCACATGATTCATCACCTAGAAGGCCCCAGCTGAACCGATGTCCAAATACCTTGACTCTGCGGGTTAGGCTTCAATATATGAATTTTGTAGGAGACGCAAATTTTCAGTAACAGCAGGCCTTTTCCTGGACGACAGGGACAAGATCCCTTGCATTGACCTGGAAGGCAGGTGTCCGAACCTCCAGCCCTCACTGGGATGCGGCAGCCTTGCATGAACAGAACAAGGTCCAGGGCTCCCTGTGCAGCGCCTGCAGTGTCGCCCTTGATGGGATAATGACAAGACCAGTCTCCATTTCCCCACTTCGGGTTTCCCCATTCAGCACATTGCTCCCCTACCGAGCACAGTAATTAGTGCTTCTTTGTGGGTTTAATTGTAAATTTGTTTTGATTAATTAGCCTCAGAACTGACTTGGCAGTTATGGAGACATTGAAGAGGGTTCTGGATTTATTTAGTGTTTGGAGCCCTGCGCTCTCTGGGCTCTGTCAGCAACAAAACTTCAAGTTCAAAACTGACTATGTTAGCAAATGCTTTATGTGTCTAATTAACTATTTGTCACTTTGAGATAAGTACAAAGATAAAATCTCACCATCCTGGGTAAGGTGATGGATGTGTATCTTTTTATAGTGCCATGGACCAGGGAGCTCAAGAATCAATTTCTAGTCTTGGGAACAATGACCAAAGTGTCCAATATATTAATTTGTGCTGTGACACATTACTCATGATGTAACCTTTCAGATGTTTTCTCAAAATCTTAAAGCCTCCTCCCTCTACTGATTGTCTTAGGTCTCTACCTGCAAAAATCAACATGAAAACGGAAGCTGGTAATACTGCATGTAACCTAGCAGAGCAAAGCTGAGAATCCCAGTGAAATTTGTGAGAAGAATGCAACCAAGACACTGAAGACCAAAAATTAAATCTTATCCCTGCCACTCACTATTTGATTAGGACTCTCAGAAATCCAACTGAAATGAATGTAGGCAAAATATGGAATGTTTTAACTCATATTAACTGGAAAGTCCAGGAATTAGCCTTCAGACACAGTTAAATCAAGGAGATTGAATCATGTACCAAGCAAGGTTCTACGTCTCTCTCCTGTACTTGCCTCTGTTTATTTTTTGTATTGGCTTTACACTGTAACTGCACGTTTGAGGTGGTAGGACAGACGGCTACTGGCGGCAATAGGATACAACTCTCGGTCCAATTCAAAGGGAGTGCCTTTCTCTCTGAACCTTTGTAAGCAAAATTTTACATTAGTCTCTGATGATCTCATCTGGTTTACCAGCCCATCCCTGAAAATCGCTGTAGCAAAGGGATAAAATAATCTGACTCATGCAGGCTGTGTTTTATACCCCTTCTTATGGTAAGCTAGTGGGAGGGAGGGGGATCAAAACACATCATAGAATCATCATAACCACATGCAATGAGGAAACATGGCCCCAGTAATGCAAGATCTGGTGCTATTACCAGAAGCACAGGAAAGATAGGCTATACAAAAACACCAGAAATTTGCAGTATCAGTTATTTAAATCAATCAATTACTGTATCTAAAAACTATGCCTCAGATGATCTATTCTCTTTACATGGAAGTAAAAGTTAAAAAAAAAAATTTAAAAAGCCTCAGGAAAAAAGGACTTTGGAGAAGAAATATGTGTTAGATCTTCTAAAATATAAACTAAATCTATTTTACACTGTTATTGAAAGTATAAATTTGCATTGACACTTTGGAAAACAGTTTGGCTTTGTAAAACTGAATATTTATAAACCCTACACAACCCAGGAATTTTACTCCTAAGCAGCAGAAACAAAGGTGATCACAAATATCCCTTGCTCCCCTACAGTTCTCACCCTTGCTCTCTTGCATTAAGTTTGGCCATACAGCTCCTCAGGTAAAGGAAGTGAGAATCGCATCATCTCTCCCTCCGGGGATAAGACAGAAGCTCTAAGCAGTTCTGCATTGCCCCTTTTCCCCCAACCCCCAAGGAAGCGAAGGTCTTACATTCTTGAAGACGGCTAGCTGATGACGGGGTAGTCTCTGCCAGCCTGAGTCCCTGAGGCTCCCCAACCAAGAGATCAACCTTTGTTGTGTCAAGCCATCTATTCCTAGGGGTTAATATTTCACAGCAGAATCTGCTTCTCCTGTCTGATACAATCCTCAAGAGAATTTTTTCCACATGTATACGACGATCAGAGCAGCACTGTTCATAATACTAAAAATGTTTATGCAACCCAAATTCTCATTGGCTCATATGAGGGACTTTTTAAAATCATAGTAAAACATTACACAGTGATAAAATATATTGCTACAATCATCACTATGTATGAATATGAACAACATGATGACAAGTGAAAAAGAGCAACTCCCAGAAGACAGCACATAGTGCAATGCCCTTTTATGAAGTTTAAAAATAAGCAAAGGAAAATATATTATTAGGCATATAGTTATATGTGATTTTAATTGAATTTATTGGTTAATAAACATATATTTCAGGTGTACAATTCTATAGCATATCATCTATATATTGTGCGTTCACTACCCCAAGTTAAATCTCCTTCTATCCTCATTTATTCCCCCTACCAAAAAAATAAAAAGCCCTCATCAGCCCAGAAAACAATATGGTGATTACCAGAAGAAAAATGAGGAAGGAGGTTAGGGGGAGGTGGAAAAAGGTATATGTCATTTATTTTATTTTATTTTTATTTTTTAAAGATTTTATTTCATTATTTTTAGAAAGAGGGGAAGGGAGAGAGGCACAGAGGCACAGAGACATCAATGTATGGTTGCTTTTCACCTGCTTCCAGCCACAGACCTGACTGGAGACCTGGTTTGCAACCTTGTTATGTGCCCTGGCTGGGGAATCAAACCTGCGACCTTTGGGTTCGCAGGCTGGCGCCTTATCCACTGTGCTACCAGCCAGGGCTATGTCATTTATTTTAAAGCAAGAAAATGACTATCACAAAAATTAGTATAACATTTACTTCAGGAGGTGACACAGGAGATAGGAAGGAGACAAACACATAAGTGGATATGGTTACTGGTCATTGCAAAAGAGTGAATATTTGTGTGTCCCCACCCAAAAGTCATATTAGTTTGGTTTGGTTTGGTTTGGTTTGAGGGAGTGTGAAGATAATAGCTGAAAGATGAGATGGAAGCCACAGATTTTTATCAATGGAACTACTTCCTCCAATTTTCAGTTTCCAATTGTTACTCCTCTGCATGGAAGGGGCAGTTGTTGGCAATAAAAGGGAAGCTGTTGGAGTCTGTGTTTAGCTAACTAACCTCTAAATTTGTGTCTTTTTCCCTTTTTATCAGTCACCTCAACCCCTTTCATTAAGATACCTTAATCTTCATATTCTCTCCAGCCTTTCATCTACCAAAACATGGTTTTAACAACAACCCTGGACTCCTTTTTCTCTGCAATGTATTCCTCTTCTCTCTACTCTCTAAATAATTCCCAGGGCAGCCTCAACAAATGAGGCTTTGGCCCGGCCCTGGCTGGTAGCACAGTGGATCAGCACCAACCTGTGAACCCAAAGGTCGCTGGTTCAAGTCCCAGCCAGGGCACATAACCAGGTTGTAAGCCAGATCTCCAGTCAGGTCCTTAGCTGGAGGCAGGTGAAAGACATTGATGTTTCTCTCCCTCTCTGCCTATCTCCTTTTCTCTCTCTCTAGAAATAATAAATAAAATCTTTAATTAGAAAAAAACAAGTAGGGCTTTGACAGCCCCTGTAGGCTGATAAATCCCAAATAACACAGTTCTGTCCTGAGCAACAGAACTCACTTTTCACCTCCATTTGATGTCTGACACACACCTTTGATTTAAAACATACAATATTCACTTTTTAACCTCTCCCAAAAATCTGTTCTTCCCCCTTTTTTGATTAATGAATGCTACTACTATAGTTACCCAGTTTCTAGAGCTATGGTTTTAGAATTAATCCTGGACAGTTTTCTACTTTAAATATCTGGGGCACTGTTGCCAGCTTTCCCATGGAACATCAGGGCAAAATGAATGGTTAGGAAAGATGTGTAGACTGTCCCTAAAGACATGTGAACTGCTCACATGAATCCCCATAAATAACGAAGGAGAAGTGGGGCATGGATTTTCAAAAGACCAGAGAAACTGACTCAGTTTTATTGGTAGACTCGTAAGGCATAGAAATAGTCCAATTACATAGTTTGGACGTCTGTTTCTTTCACTATATTGTAACACCCTAGAAATTATGGGCTATGTTTTATTTATCTTTGATTTCTCAACGCCTACCATGGTATACATGCCTACTAACATATAGTAGATAACAACACTACTTATTATTTAAATGAATAGATCAGCATAAAGTGTAACTGACAACACTATTTACAGGGTACCATTGAGGAATATGGTAGCGCAGTGAGCCACCCTAAGCCCCTGATCACAGAAAGAGCCACTCCTCAGAGAGCCCACGCATCAGACCATTCCCAATGGGAGAAATGTTTCCGAGCAGCAAGTTATCTTGCCTTGCACTTAACATATTTTCTAGTTCCACATAAATAAGCAAACATAAGAAGGAAAGGAAAAGGCTAGAGTTCAGGAACAAAAAGCTTGCTATGTTTTGGAAACATTTGCCTCTTGAGGATTTGGCAGTGTGATTCATAATTATTTTGTCTTTGTTTTTTCTGCAGCATCAACAAGTAATATCATAAAAAGAAGCGCAACACTGTCATAGAATGTAAATGAGATGAAATAAAGAGGATGTTATTTCTCTGGCATAAATATTTACCAGTCTGGTTAAACTTTATAGAAATCATAATGAATAGGTGCCCGCTCATGGCCAGGGGAGCACTGTATATTTGTTGTAAGCTTATCCACTGGAAACTGATGATTTTCTCTCCCCTATCATGTTAATGTATTTTAAAGCATGTTCATTTATTTACCTTGTGATTCCACATTTTCATCAGATCATTTCCTTTCGGCCATAAGAACCAGTGTCAGATGTTCATTGTGGTGACACATGTAAAGCCTCCCAGTGAAACATAATGAGGCCTGCTGTCAATAAATTAATAATGTTGACCTGAAAAGAATAGTAAAAGCACAACTTCTACCCCCATCACTACTGACTATTAACTCCTCTACAAATGCCATGAAAAGAACACTGTCCCCATGCCAACCCAGCAATTGAACTCCAATGGTGGCTTTTAATTTAATTTTAGAAGGTGGGGGGAACCATATATGCATTCACATACCCACCATAGTTAATAATAACTTCTAAATCTGGCATTTCTTGATAATGCAACAAGCTTATAAAACAGCTTTCATCCAAGACTTTAAAAATGCTTAAAATCAAACCAGTATTATCGGCATTTGAAAGATAAGAACACCCCAGAAGATTATACAATTTGCCCAAGGTCAGATAGAAAAACTTACTAAAGCAAAACTATAGCTCAAGGTAACCAACTCCCTGTCTGTTGTTCTAATTAGACAATCCTCTCTTGTGTTGGGCTTGAAACTCTGCCTTAGGCTCTCAAAACCTCCAATGGATCACTGAAGTCCAGGCAACGTTCCCACAGGGCAGCTGTGGTTAACTGAACATCTTGCAACTTGCAAGATTGTGTTATTAGTCTCATTAATTAGTTGAAAGCATTTCTCACAAAACAAATTCTCAAAACACATGAAAATTAAGGATTTCCCCCTTGTTTTATAATCTCATAAATTAAGACATTAAAAACTAATTATAATGGAAATAAATGTGTCACACTTTTCACCTACAACTCAACAGAAAAAGAAGCTAATGACTATATTCAGTTAAGGTAACTGGCAAGAGTCTGGAGATGCAAAGGCCATCCACAAGCAAACCCTTCATGGTGCAGAGGGTGTTCTGAATGAAGTAGCACAAAAAATAATTTGAGTAAATTGCCTGACACAGGCAAAGCTCTGAGAAATAAGAAGTGATCTTGTCTAAGGTGTTTTCCTTTCATGTCTAGGCTGCTGCATTTGCTAGTCCCTAAACCCTGACCACCTTTCCTGTCCCAGCTGTCCTTTGTCATGTTAATTACCATAAAACCCAACTTAAGTATATCATCTCCTTCCTGAATCTTTCCCTTCCTCTCCACTTTATACCTCATCCCTCTAGACTTAAAGATAGTCCTCTTCTCTGTTTCTATGACCCTCTTGGCTCCTATCAGCCACCTGTGTTTCCAGTGCTTGAATGGTGTCCCCTGAGCATTAGACTGAACGTCCAAGAAAACAGGGAAAGTGTTTCAATTTTGTAAAAGTTGGAGAGAAGCCAGTGATTAAAAGTTTACGAAAACTGTCCAAACTGGAAAAGGGGACTTTCCTACTTCAGCCCCAACAAGTAAAGAACTTAGACATTGCCACCCTTATTATCCTTACCAGAAGAAGAAAGCTGAACAAACTGACAACCAGGGAATTTTCTTGGACCTATTGGATACTGAAGTTGACAGGGAAAAGAGCCATCCCAAAATCTGGAGAGGAAGGTAGATACAGAGAGTCAGAGCTAAAACTGCTTACCAGGGAGCAGACACTGCTAGAGCCATAACTGAGAGAAACACATGAATGACAATTTTGCTGAATTGCTGGAAGCTGAGTGTGGCCTAGTGTGAGAGTAACAAACTCCTGGGAGCTGCTGTCTTCAGGAGCCTCCATATTTCTGTGAGTTTTACCTTCAGGAATTCCTCCAGGTGTTCATGGTGAAGAGCCAGGAAAGATCCTCTTGTGGTGCTAGCAGGGACAAGGGGGAAAATCCACTGTGAAATGCCTAGAGCATTCTCCACAACAAGGGCCTGATTTCCAGGGGCAAAAAGTTTACCATGGTTTTGGCCAATCTGGCGGGTAGGCTTTCTCCTGACTCCAACCCCCTCTAACCTTCCTATATCACATAAGGGGCAAAGTGAAACTAAGGAACATAACCCAGGTCTACTAAATGAATGAAATTTCATCATAAGATTGCAGAACACGTCTTCTTGCTCAGCAGAGCCTGGGCCTGGCAGCTGATTACAGACTCTCTGACTTGCAGCTGGGTCAGTCAGACAGCCCTGCACAGTGATGTGTAAGCCTGGTGGCTAATCATGGATTCATTGGTTGGCAATTGAGTCAGTCATACTCACCCAGCAGCAGGTTGGGCCTGGCAGCTGATTACAAACTCTCTCACTTACAGCTGAGTCAGTCAGATAGCCCCGCACAGTGGCATGCAAGCCTGGTGGCTGATCATGGATTCATTGGATTACAATTGAATATTTCAGTCTAGCCCAGTGGCCCCTTAGCCTGGCCGCTGACCACCGATTCATTGGATTACAATCAAATCTTTCAGTCTAGACCAACACTACCTAAGCCTAGTGGCTAATCACAGATTTATTAGATTACAATTGAACTTGAACCTTGCTGCCTAGCCCAGTGGCGCCTGAGCCTGGCGGCTGATCACAGATTCATTGATTTGCATCTGAATCTGTCCCACGAAGCTGCACCTGAGCTAGCAGCTGATCCATTGGATTTCCATTGAACCTGTCTGTCTAGCCCAGCAGGGCCTGAGTTTGATAGCTGATTCATTGATTTACAACTGAATCAGTCTGTCCCCCTCCCCCCAAGCTACATCTGAGCCTGGTGTTAGATCACAGAGTGATAGGATTACAACTAAGTCAATCCTTCTAGCCTAGCAGTTCCTTAGCCTGGCACAGTCTGTTAGCCTGGCAGCTGATCACAGTCTGACTGGATTACAACAAAGCCTAAAAATGGGTAGAAAAAGAAACAGTCCATCACCAAAAGGAAAGGAGGAATTCCCACAAAGATCACTAAATGAAACAGAGACAAGCAAACTATCAGATATGGAATTCAAAATAATGATGATAGAGAAGCTCAATGAGCTCAGCCAGCTCAAAGAAAACTACAAACAACTCCAGGGAAACTACGAAGAACTCCAGGGAAGCTACAAGGAACTTACTGAAAACGATACCAGCATTAAAAAGGACATAGAAACTATCAGTAAGACCCAGGAAGAAATGAAGAATACAATTTCTGAATTGAAGATTACAGTAGAAGGAATCAACTGTAGGCTAGATGAAGCAGAGAATCGGATCAACAATCTGGAGGACAACACAGAAAAATATCCCAAGACAGTGCAACAGAATGAAAAAAGACTGAACAAGAATGAAGAGATTTTAAGAGAGCTACAGGACACATGAAAATGAAATAATATCTATATCATAGGGATACCAGAAGGAGAAGAGAAACAAGGAATGGAAAACCTGTTCAAAATAGTAATGATAGAAAAGTTCTCTAACATGATGAGTGAAAACATTACTCAAGTTCAGGAAGCACAGAGGGTCCCAATAAGGATGAATCCAAACAGATGCACTCCAAGACACATCATAATTAAAATGGCAAATTTCAAAGACAAAGAGAGAATCCCAAAAGCATCAAAAGAGAAACAGCAAATAACATATAAGGGGGCTCCAATAAAATTATCAAATGATTATTCCACAGAAAAAATGCAAGCCAGAAGGGAGTAGCAAAAAGTATTCCAAGCAATGGAAAACGAAGCCCTGCAACTAAGAATATTCTACCCAGCAAGGCTCTCATTCAAAATGGAAGGAGAAATAAGGAGTTTCCCAGACAAAAGAAGACTAAAAGAATACATTTCCACCAAACCAGCATTGCAAGAAATGCTTAAGGGTCTGATTTAAAAAGATGAAAAAAGAGAGAGACAGAGAGGAATACAGGTACAAAGAGGGGAAATGGTAATAAATAAGTATCTATCGATAACAACCTTAAATGTAAACAGATTAAATGCACCAATCAAAAGACATAAGGTAGCTGAATGGATAAGCAAACATGACCCACATGAAGACATGCTGTCTTCAAGAGACCCACCTCAAAACAAAAGATCGACACAGGTTGAAGGTGAAGGGATGGAAAAATATATATCAAGCAAATGGACATGAAAAAAAGGCTGGGGTAGCAATACTTACTTCAGACAAAATGGATTTTATGATGAAGGCCATAAAAAGAGACAAAGAACATTTCATAATACTTAGGAAAATAATCCATCAAGAAGATATAACTCTGGTAAACATATATGCACCCACCATAGGAGCTCCTAAATATATAAGGAAAATCTTGGAGGACTTCAAGGAGGATATGGACAGCAACACACTCATAGTAGGGGACTTTAATACCCATTATCAACAATGGACAGATCTTCCAAACAAAAAAACACCAAGGATATTGTGGCATTGAACAATACTCTAGAGGAAATGGACCTAACTGATATATACAGAACATTTTACCCAAAAGAAGCAAATTCACATTCTTTTCAAATGCACATGGAACATTCTCAAAAATAGACCACATGGTAGGTCACAAGACAAACCTCCACAAATACAGGAAAATTGAAATCATACCAAGCATCTTCTCAGATCACAATGGCTTGAAACTAGAGGCCAACCTCAAGGGAACAAACCAAAAACACTCTAACTCATGAAGACTGAATAACATGCTTTTAAGTAAGGAAAGGGTAAACAATAATATCAAAGATGAAATCAAAACATTTCTGGAAACAAATGACAATGAATACACAATAGCCCAAAACCTATGGGACACAGCAAAGGCAGTCCTCAGAGGGAAATCCATAGCAATACTGGCCTACCTAAAAACAATAGAAGAAGCTTATGTAAATAACCTAACCATAAAGCTTCAAGAACTAGAGGAGCAACAACAAACAAAGCCCAGAGCAAGTAGAAGGAAGAAAATCATCAAGATCAGAGCAGAATTAAATAACTTAGAGACTAAAACTACAATTCAAGGAATCAATAAATCCAGGAGCATATTCTTTGGAAAAATAAACAAAATTGACAAGCCTTTAACCAGACTCATCAAGAAAAAGAGAGAGAGGGCACAAATAAACAGATTCAGAAACAACAGAGGAGAAATCACAACTGATACCACAGAAATACAAAGGATTGTAAGAAATTACTACAGACAACTATATGACAAGAAATATGACAACCTGATTGAAATGGACACATTTCTGGAACTGTATAATCTACCAAAACTGAATCCAGAAGAAGCAGAAATCCTGAATAGACCAACAACAACTAGTGAAATTGAAGAAGTAATCAAAAATCTCCCAAAGCACAAGAGCTCCAGACTAAATGGCTACACTGGTGAATATTACCAAACATTTAGAAAAGAACCAAGTCCTATCCTTCTCAACATATTCCAAAAAATCCAAGAAGAAGGAAGACTCTCAAACTCTTTCTATGAGGCCAATATTATTCTAATCCCAAAACCAGGGCAAGACACAACTAAGAAACAAAACTATAGACCAATATCTTTTATGAACATAGATGTTAAGGTTCTCAACAAAATATTGGCCAACCAGATGCAGCAGTACATTAAAAAGATCATACACCATGATCAAGTGGGTTTCATCCCAGGTATGCAAGGATGGTACAACATTCACAAATTAATAAATGTAATACACTACATAAACAAAATGAAAGACAAAAACCATATGATCATATCAATAGATGCTGAAAAAGCATTTGATAAAGTACAGCAACCATTTATGATAAAAATGCTCAGCAAAATGGAAATAGAGGGAGCATACCTCAACATAATCAAGGTCATATATGAGAAACCTGAAGCCAACATCATACTCATTGGGCAAAAACTAAAAGCTTTCCCCCTAAGATCAGGAACAAGACAAGGCTACCCACTTTCCCCACTTCTGTTCAACATCGTTTGGAAGTTCTAGTCGTAGCAATCAGAGAAGAAAAAGGAATCAAAGTTATCCAAATTGGAAAGGAAGAAGTCATTATTTGCAGATGACATGATAGTGTACATACAAAACCTGATAGATGCCACCAAAAACTCACTCGACCTAATAAGCAAATTTAGCAAAATAGCTGGATATATAGTCAATATCCAGAAATCAAAAGCATTTTTGTATACCAATAATGAAACATCAGAAATAGAAGCTAGAAAACAAATTCCATTTACCATAGCAACAAGAAAAATAAAGTACTTAGGAATAAACCTAACCAAGGAGGTAAAAACCCTGTACTCAGAAAACTACAGAACATTGAAGAAAGAAATGAAGGAAGATACAAATAAATGGAAGCATATACCATGTTCATGGATGGGGAACAACTAACATCATTAAAATGTCCATACTACCCCAAAGCAATCTATAGATTCAATGCAATCCCAATTAAAATACCAATGACAGACTTCACAGAAATAGAAAAAATACTTCAAAAATTTATATGGAGCCAAAAATGTCCAGGAATAGTCACAGCAATCTTGAGGAACAAGAACAAGGTCAGAGGAATAACAATATCAGGCATCAAACTATACTACAAAGCTACTATAATCAAAACAGTCTGGTACTGGCATAAGACTAGACATATAGATCAATGGAACAGAATAGAGAGCCCAGAAATAAACCCAGGATTCTATGGTTAATTAATATTCGACAAAGGGGGAAGGAACATAAAATGGAGTAAAAACAGTCTCTTCAACAAAAATAAAGAAAATCAACAAGGCAACAATGACCTTAAATGACACACTGGATCGAATGTACGTAATTGATACAGAACATTTCATATCAAAGCAACAGAATATACATTCTTCTCAAGAGCACCCAAAACATTCTCAAAGATACACCACATGTTAAGACACAAAATAAGTATTAATAACTTCAAGAAGATTGACATCATATAAAGTATCTTTTCTGATCACAATAATATGATACTAGAAATTAACATAAAAAACTCAAAAGCGCTCAAATACATGGAGGCTAAATAACATGCTATTAAACCATAAAAAGGTTAACAATGAGATCAAGGAAGAAATCAAAAGTTACCTGAAGACAAACAAGTATCAACACATAACAATCCAAAATCTATGGGAACCAGTAAAAGCAGTCCTGAGAGGGAAATCCATAGCATTACAAGGCTATGTCTCAAGAAGCACGAAAAATCTCAAATAAATAATCTAACTCTACACCAAAAAGAACTAGAAAAACAATAACAAAGTCCAAAGTAGAAGGGAGGAAATAATAAAGATTAGAATGTAAATAAATGACATAGAGAAAAAAAAGCAATGAAACCCAGAGCTGTTTTTTTGAAAAGATAAACAAGATTGACAAATGTTTAACCAGACTCATCAAGAAAAAAAAGAGAATCAAAATAGATAAAATCAGAAATGAAAGAGGAGAAGTAACAACTGACACCATAGAAATACAAAAGATTGTAAGAAAACACTAAGAACAACCATATGCCACCAAAGTGGACAATCTGGACAAAATGGCTAAATGCCTAGAAACATACAATCTTCCAAAACTGAATCAGTAAGAATCAGAAAATCTGAATAGACCAATTATAACTAATGAAATCAAAGCAGTAATCAAAAAATTCCCAGCAAACAAAAGTCTTGGACCAGATGGCTTCACAGATGAATTTACTAAATATTTAAAGAAGAACTAACACCTACCCTTCTCAAACTATTCCAAAAAATTCAAAAAGGAAAAAACGTTCCAGGCTCTTTTTACAAAGATATCATTATCCTAATTCCAAAATCAGATAAGATACTACAATGAAAGAAAAGTATAGGCCAATACCCTGAATAACCATAGATGCTAAAATCCTTAACAAAATATTAGCAAACTTTATCCAGCAATACATTAAAAAGATCATACATCATGACCAAGTAGGGTTTATTCTGGGAATACAAGGTTGGACCAATATTCACTAGTCAATAAACATAATTCATTACGTAAACAAAATAAAGTATAAATATCCCATAATAATATCATTTTGATAAAATCCAGAACCCACTTAAAATAAAAACTCTCAGCAAAGTGGGAATAGAGGACTCATACCTTAACATAACAAAGGCCATATATTACAAACCCACAGCCAACATCATATGCAATGGACAAAAGCTATAAGTATTTCCTTTTAGATCAAGAACAAGATAGAAATATCCTCTTTCACCACTTTTATTTAACATAGTACCAAAAATCCTAGCTACAGCAATCAGACAAGAAGAAACAAAAGGTATACAAATTGGAAGGAAGAAAACTGTCATTTGCAGATGAAATGATATTGTATATACCAAATCCTAAAGACTCCACCAAAAAACTACTAGATCTAATACATAAATTTGGCAAAGTAACAGGATACAAAATTAACCTTCAGAAATAAGTGGCATTTTTATATATCAATAATGAACTATCAGCAAAAGAAATTAAGTAAACATCTCATTTACTATTTAAACAAATATAAAATAAAACAAGGTAACTAGAAATAAATTTAACTAAGAAGGTATGAGTAAAAGACCTGTACTCCAAAAATTATAAGATACTAAAGAAAGGAATTGAGGTAGACCCAAATAAGTGGAAGCATACACCATGTTCATGAAAAAGAAAAATCAACATCATTAAAATGTCCATACTTTCCAAAGCATTCTATAGCTTCAGCAAAATTCCTATTAAAATACCAATGGCACACCTCACAGATCTAGAACAAATATTCAAAAACTTTCTAGGAAACCACAAAAGACCTAGAATAGCCTCAGCAATCTTGAGGAAGAAGAACAATGTTGGAGGTATCACATTATCTGATATCAAGTATACTTCAAGGCTATAAAAATCAAACAGCATGGCATTGGCACAAGAACAAGAATACATATCAATGGAAGAGAATAAAGAGCACAGAAATAAACCCATGTTTATGGTTAATTAATATTTGACAAAGGAGGCACAAACATACAATGGGGTAAAGACAGTCTCTTCAATAAATGGTGTTGGGAAAACTGGACAGACACATGCAAAAAGATGAAACTAGCCCACCAGCTTACACCATACACAAGAATAAACTCAAAATAGATTAAATACTTAAATGTAAGTTGCAAAACCATAGAAATCATAGAAGAAAAAAATAGGCAGTAAAATTTAGACATTTCTCATAGCAATATTTGTGCCAATATATCTCATCAGGGAAGAAAAACAAAGGAAAAATAAACAATGAGACTACATCAAACTAAAAAGCTTTTGCATAGAAAAAGAAACCATTAATAAAATGAAAAGAAACCCTTTGAATGGAAGATCGTATTTGCCAATAATCTATCTGATAGGGGATTTAATTTCCAAAATATATAAAGAACTTATACAGCTCAATACCAAAAAGACAAACAACCCCATTTATGAAATGGGCAAAGGACCTGAATAAATACTTCTCCAAAGAAGACATACAAATCATATGATAAAATGTTCAAAATCATTAATCATTAGGGAAATGCAAATTAAAACCACAATGACTACTTCCAATCAAGATGGAGGCATAGGTAGATATGCTTTGCCTCCTCATGCAACCATTGAAAGAATTACAACCAGATCTCAAGACTACTAACACCCAGAACCATCAGAAAATCGAGCTGTATAAAAGTCTGACGACCAACATTTAAAGAAGCCACATTCATCCAGACGGGTAGGAGGGATGGAGTTGTGGAGATAAGCAGAGAAGTAGCATGGCAGGCAAGGTGGAGACGGCAGCTGTGGTGGCAGTACAGATGGGAAGGGTACCTTAGAAGCAAGTGATCCCAGCTCCAGGCCAGGCTTCCAGCACCAGGAAGACAGATCCCCATTAACTCCGGCTGTAAAACCCCCTGGTGGGAGGTTGGGGCAGTAGAAGACACTGCTGGATTTTCACCACTTAAAGGGTCAGCAGCCTTAGAACATATGCAAAGCCACCTACTCCAGCATTGACCACTGGGGCAGCAGCTGGATGGGACCAGTGGTCACACACAAGAAGTGGGTGAAGTGACTAGAGACAAACAAAGTAATATGGCCCAAAACAAAGAACAGAACAAAACTCCAGAAAAAGAACTAAGAGATAGCCAATCTATCAGATGCTGAGTTCAAAATAATGGTTATCAGGATGTTCAGAGAACTCTTTGAGTACAGCAAGATGAATAAATAAATAAAGACAAGAAGGCTACACTAAGTGAAAGAAAGAATAATCCACAGGAAACCAACAGAGAAGGGAAGGAAGCCAGGATTCAAACCAGCAGTTTAGAGCATAAGGAACAAATAAACATTCGTTTGGAACAAAACGAAGAAACAAGAACCGAAAAAAAAAAAAAAGGACAGGCTTAGGGGCCTCTGAGACATCTCCAAATGTAGTACCAACATCTGAATCATAGGGGTGACAGAAGGAGAAAAGGAAGAGCAAGAAATTGAAAATTTATTTGAAAAAATAATGAGAGAAAACTTCCCTAATTAGGTGAAGGAAATAGATGTACAAATCCAGGAAGCACAGAGTCCCAAACAAGTTAGACCCAAAGAGGACCACACCAAGACACATCATAATTAAAATGCCAAAGGTTAAAGACAAAACCATAAACCTTAAAAACAGCAAGAGTAAAGCAGAGATTTGCCCACAAAGGAGTTCCCGTAAGACTGTTAACTGATTTCTCAAAAGAAACTTTGCAGGCAAGAAGGGACTGGCAAGAAGTATTCAAAGTGATAAAAAGCATGGACCAACAACTAAGATTACTCTATCCAGAAAAGCTATCATTTAGAATCAAAGGTCAGATAAAGAGCTTCCCAAAGTATAGCTAAAGGAGTCCTTCAGCTCTAAGCCATTATTACAGGAATAGTTAAAGGGACTTATTTAAAAAGAAAAGAAGATCAAAACTATGAGTATTCAAAAGGTAACAAATTCACAACTACCTACAAATGAATCTAAAAACAGACAAACAAACAAACAAAAAAGCCTCTAAGTAAACAATGAGCACAAGAACATAATCATAGATATGGTGACCCTTTGGAGGATTTATCAGCTGGGAGGAGGTGAAAAAGGGAGAATGGGGAAAAGATACATGGATTAAGAAGCATAGTTGATAAGAACAAAATAGACAGGGGGATGTTAAGAACAATATAGGAAATGGAGAAACCAAAGAATTTATATGCACAACCCATGGACATGATCTAAGGGTGAGGGATTGCTGGAATGAAGTGGGATACTGGGTGGAGGGAACTGAAGGGGGGGAAATTGGGAAACTGTAATAGCATAATCAACAAAATATACTTTAAAAAACACAATGAAGCCCTGGGTGGATCAGGTGCCAGCCTGCGAACCCAAAGGTCGCTGGTTCAATTCCCTAGCCAGGGCACATAACCAGGTTGCAAGCCAGGTCTCCAGCCAGGTCTATGGCTGAAGGCAGGTGAAAAACAACCATACATTGATATCTATCTCCCTGTCTCCTTTCCTCTCTCTCTAAAAATAATAAATAAAATCTTAAAAGAAAACACACAATGAGATATCACCTCATTTGTTAGAATGACTATCATCAATAAATCAGCAAATAACAAGTACTGGTGAGGGTGTGGGGAAAAGAAAACCCTCATGCATTGCTGGCAATGCACATTGGTACAGCCACTGTGGAAAACAGTCTGACATTTCCTCAAAAACTTAAAACTAGAACTTCCATTTGAACCAGAGATCCTACTCCTGGGAATATATCTAACGAAAACTGAAACACTAATTTAAAAGTATATATGCACCTATAAGTTCATTACAGCATTATTTACAATAGCCAAGATTTGGAAGCAACCCAAGTGTTCTTTAGTAGATGAAAGGATAAAAAAGCTGTACTAGCCCTGGCTGGTGGCCCAGTGGGTAAGGCTCCAGCCTGAGGACCCAAAGGTCACTGGTTCAATTCCCCAGCCAGGACACATAACCAGGTTTCCAGCCAGATTGGTAGCTGGAGGCAGGTGAAAGGCAGCCATACATGGATGTTTCTCTCCTTCTCTGCCTCCCTCCCTTCCCCTCTCTCTAAAAATATTACATAAAAAAATTTTTAAAGCTGTAATACGTTTACACCACAGAACACTACTTCACCATTAAAAAAAACAAACAAACAAGGAAACCTTACCTTTTGTTATAGCATGGATGAATTTGGGAAGCATTATGCTATGTGAAATAAGCCAGTCAGAGAAAGACCACATGATCTCACTTGTGGAATCTAATGAACAAAATAAGCTGATGAATAAAATATAAACAGACATGGACACATGGTCCAGACTGACAGCTATCAGAGCTATCAGAGGGGAGGAATGTGGGGGCCTGGATGAAAGAAGGTGAAGGAATTAAGCAAAAGAAAAAAATGTCTGTACATAGACAATGGTGTGGTGATGGCCACAGGGAACGGGGTTAGGTAGTTGGAGGGGTGCAAAGAGGTGATAAATGGGGACAGAAACGGACTTTGCTTTAGGCACGATGCAGTGTGCAGATGCTGTTTTATTGAGTTGTACATTTGAATCCTATATGTTTTCATGAATCAATGTCACACCAATAAATACATTTTTATAAAAATGTGCCTTTCAAAGAGAAGTTTTTAACCTTGATAATGGTCAACCCATCAATTTTGTCTTTTATAGTTCATGCTTTCGGTGTCATATCTAGGAAATCTTTGCCTATTTCCAACTTCTCAGATTATCACTCACTGAGACACCACATCAACAGAAGGAGAACCGCACCCCCTCCAAGTACCTGCTCACTCCTGCATGTACATTTACATACACCATAGGTTTCCCTCATGTTCCTTGCACAAGGCACAGATTGTGTAGTCTCCTTTTTAACATTCAATGAAAAGTTTATGTTTCTCTAGGAATTAAAATGAAAGCAAGTAAGTGTAGTATATAGATGAGGTTCAGGACTAGCTAACCCCAAACACAGCACCTTTGTATAAGTGAACATTTTAAGTGAAGGAGTTCAAGAAAACAGCAGACATGCAGTCACTTTGATTTCCCCTCACCACCTCTGAAAGAGGTTGTAAAAGCCTCCAGGGAGACGAGCTCTTCCCCTACCTGAGCAGAGGGGGGCCCTTATCTCTAAAGACCAAGAAGAAACCAAGCAAACCAACAGGCCTTGCTCAGTCTCTCCAGCTTACTCTGCTTACCGACCTATTGTATTCTACAGGCTGCCTACTTTTCATCAAACTGACGCAGATTAATAAGGAGCCAGGAACATTCCTGGACAAGTGGAATGGGGAAACCCAGACAGTTACACAGCTGCGCAATTTAGCCACGTAGTAACTAACAAGCTCCTACCTTCCCTAACCAAGGACACTTGGCAGCAAAAAAATTATATTTTCCAGACTGTGCTGGGGAGCAGAGCTGCCTCAGTTCCAGTCCCTTTCTGGTGACATTCTTTTTTTTTTAAGATTTTATTTCATTATTTTTAGAGAGAGGGGAAGGAAGAGAGGCAGAGAGAGAGAGAGACATCAATGTATGGTTGCATTTCACCTGCCTCCAGCCACAGACCTGACTGGAGACCTGGTTTGCAACCTGGTTATGTGCCCTGGCTGGGGAATTGAACCTGTGACCTTTGGGTTCACAGGCCGGCGCCTTATCCATTGTGCTACCAGCCAGGGCCTGGTGACATTCTTTGAAGGTAAAATTAACCAGAGAATGACCCTGAAGCCTCTAGGTGCTCATTTTGATTCATCAGCATATCAAAGGCCACTCCAGGAAAGCTGATGAATATTCTGGTTGAGACCTCCCCTAAAATTGCTGTCTTTAGAAAACAAATAGAAACCCATAAATAAAGGAACTAGCACCTGCTCTCCCTGGAGCATGTCGCTGCCTTTCCTCTCCTTCTTTCCTCAGCCCTGTGCCTTTGCTTTCTTCCTCCTAAGCTCTAGAGGTTCCCAGGGCACTAAAACATGGGCAACAGTGGGCGGCAGCCGCTCATCCCAGGCTCAGCCCCTGAATCTGCCTCCTTTTGCCTCTATAACTTGTTTCCTGAGTTCATGCAGCCTAACTTGCTCACTCCCTTTGCTACGATCTTGCCTCTTCCATCCTAGGCCCTTCTTTTGTTTCACTGTCCCCAGCTTTAATAAACCACAGGGTCTCATGCCATGAAATCTTTCCTGCACAAAGTCAAGAACCCACACATCGGGACCAGGCCGGGGCATGCCCACTCAGTCCCAGTCCCTTTCCAGTGACCAAGCCTAGCAGAAAAGACTCTGCAGTGTTTCTCTGCGTCTCTTTCTTTAGTGGAGATTCTCATGTCACATAGAACTTACATGGAATGTATACTTTTCTCTTGTTAATTTTTTTCAGTTTAGTTTTCACACCCAGCCTTAAGTGGATCAAGGAAAACTTCCCTCCCCTGCAACTCCCAAATAAGGGTGAGTGCAGTTGAAAGGCCCTAATACCCAGCAGGCATCTGTAACACAGGGCCTATTTATCCCCAATGATTTTTCCTCAGTATCTGTGAAAATGACCATCTTCTGTTAACGATGTCAACATCTAAGTCTGATTTCACACATTCAGAGCACTTTGTTTTGATGGTGATGGTGTTTTTCTCCTCCTTCAAAATGCAGGGGACCTCTGCCTGAGCACTGCCCCATCTCTTATTATGGAAGGCCTGCTTGGTAATGGGGTCATTATCTTGCCTGGGGACTGAGGAAGAGAAAGTGTTCCTTCTTTCCTGTCTGTAGTAAAGTGCCTACTCCTTGACTCAGTTATTAAAATGAGGGAGCAAATAGCTCCCTGTTCTAATTTTCCTTATCAGCCTCCACAGGGCCCATTTCAGGCTGTCTGTGAAGTGTTAGAATGCAATTGTGTGCTTGAATAAAAAGGAGAAACTGAATTAGAGGCTCTTAAGACCATTACGCTGTCTTATTTAGTGACACTGTTTGCCTCACCATTACTAAGCGATGACCTAAGTGTTCTTCCTGAGTAATAATAATAATACCCACATTTAACTAGCACTTCACACTCTGCAAAGCACTTTCCCATATGTTATCCCTTTTGATTCCAGCAACAGCACTGGAGCAGATCAGGGGGTGGGTCCTGATCATCCATTTACAAAGCAAGAGACTCAATCGTGATTAGGTTTACCACTTTCAAGCTTCAAAGCCAGGGTTTGAAAGCAGATGAGCCTGTGGCATTGGAGCCTGTGGTGGGAGCTGCAGATGACCTCAATGCTGAGATTCCCAGCAGCCTCTGGGTAGATGTCTCAGGATCCTAAACTTCAAGGATTAGTCTTTGAGAGGAGAGAGGATGGAAAGGAGGCAAATCAGAAGTACCTCCTGTTAGCATAAACATGAAGGCTTGTTATTAACCCATACATTAAGAAAAATAGATAATTTTTAAAGTGTTTGAGGTTTGGAATAGCTGTTTTAAGTGTATCTTTATGTGAGTATTTTCATGATCCGTTTAGATATGGTCATATGTCAAGAAAAGCCCATGTCTTATAGAACATTTCCATGTTGTCTCAAATGGTCTCTGATTGTGAATGACTGTAGCATGTTCTTTTAAAAATAAGCATAATCCTGGAAATATTTGTATACACCAATTTATGGCCAACTAAACTTTATGAGTTTTTCTTATTTTATATAACTCATTAAAGATCCTATTTAAATGATGCAAATAGTCTCTGCTTGACTTATTTCACTACTTAATCTGTATTTTGAGTAAGTATCAGGTTTCCTTCAAGGTGAATGCAAGAATATGACTTTTGGATATTTCATTTGTTTACTTTAAATCAGCGATTGCATTTATTGAGCCCCTACTATGTGCCAGGACTCTGGAGAGACTGGGAATTCAAAGATAAACATACAAACCTGGTGCTCAGGTTACTGCCAGCCCTGGGTTGGGGGGAAAAAACTAATTAGGAAACTGTTCTACTTCCCTCTTTAATGGTTCACAAGTCCTCAGAGATCTCTAAAATAATTTGTGTCATTACCAAAAATGGGTTTCATCATTGCCAAAAATAGCATCTTATCTTACTTAGCCTGGGGTCTCCCGAAAGTTGAGTCTTGGCAAGGATCAAGATGGTAGTATGATGGTTAGAGGCTGAAAGGCCAAGGCAAGGCAGAGGGTAAGAGAGGATGAAAGGGAGGCAACAAAGGATGTGAGGCCACACAGCAATGCACCACTGCATGGGCTCTGGCTCCACAAAGAGCCAGCAAATTGTTGAGCAGGTGTTAAAAGAGAAAGAGAGCATATTTAAAAATTTAAGAGTTTATTTGAGCAAAAGCTTATTTGAATTGGGCGGCACCAATCTGGAAATTGTTAGGAGTGCTCCACTGACAGGAGGCAGGGAAAAGACTTTCTAGGGAAGAAATGGAAGTAAAGGAAGGAAATCATTTGATTGGCTTTAGCTTAAGCCATTGCCTTCTTTAGGGAAGGCTTGATGGCTATTTGTGAAGGGTTGTCTTTAGGTTTTCATTTCTTAACCTTGAGGCATTTGCTTATGTTTACTTAGGTAGACTACTAAGGTATTGCAGCCACCTCAGTCTAATGGACTCGTTGTTTAATTAATTTAACACAGGTCTATTTATCCTATCTAGCATCTCCTTTGGAAAGGCTGTAAGAAGGAGCTACTCTTACAAAAAGGGTAGGCCTTGAGAGAAAGAAAAGTGAGTTTATGTTTCAAGCTCCCTTTAAAAGAAAAAAATTGAACAAGATTCACCACACAGAGAGCTGGATTGTGTGAATAAGGCCCTTCTGTTCACTCAAGAAGCCATTTACCATCCCAGGGGATGGTGTTTTATTAAGTCCAAGCATAGATGGAAACCTTGGTGAGGCTGAGGCATCAAAAGAGTGAGAATGAGAGAGAGAGATGGAGGGAAAGAGGAAGGAAAACAGGGAAGAAGAAAGACAGGAAGGAAGGGAGGGAGGGAGGGAGGTACCGAGGAAGGAAAGGAACATTGAGATAGCTGTTTTTCTTTGATCCCAGTATGGTATCCCTTCTCATTTCTGTGTTTTTCTCGCCATTATGTCTCCAGTAGCTAGCACTTAGTAGTTGCTCAGCAAATACTGGATGAATGGATGGATGGATGAATAAATAAATAGATGAGATGAGTGCGTTCAAGGCTTCGTCACTGAGTTATCATCATTCAGCATCACCTCAGCTAGCTTTCTGGTTGTGCTATTGAATAGATTTTTAATATTTTTATTCTTTGTCATATTTTTGAATTATCTTAATGTGTATAAGCATTAAACTATCTTACTTTTTTCTCTTTTTGTGTTTTCTAAGTCTTCCTCTCTTCTTGGGTACTTTGGACAAGAAAAAGGGATTAGAGGGGGAAAAAACAGTGCCTTTTTAATTATGGATGCTGCTGGGGTCTTTCAAAGACATGAATGCTGAGTGACAGTGTCCTGACACCGGCTCCCTTGTGGAGTACATGTGAGCTTCATTTTGGAGGTGTGGGGGCAGGTGGGGTGGTTCTGCCAAACCCTCTGCTCTGCAGAGTTCCTTGATATAGCAGTTCTGCTCCAGCTCAACTTCTCCCAACACCCACTAAGCTCCCATTTCTGATGGCCCAACCCTCAGAGTCATTCTCCTGGGGCCCCCACCTGGCAGCCAGCCCTCTGAGGCAGATGTGGGGAAAGTATGGTCAACATGGCTCAAGCCAAGCCTCCTCTGAAGTATCCAGTTGTCACAGAGGGTTCCCTCACACTGTTAGGGACATGTGAAGGGACCAATGAGTCCATAAAAAGACAGGGAAGGAAAACAGAGGGAAGATCAGGGAAGAGAAAGAAAAAAGAAACATATAAACCTGGATGAAGTTATCAAAAGCAATAATTTCAGGGCACTAAACATCCTCACTTCTATCAATCTTTGCTAATCCTTTCCTCCCTTGGATTTCCTGACCTTTGTCAGTCGTTTGCATTCAAGTCACTGCCAAGTGATCAGATAGATACCCAAACTAATCTAATTCCTGCTGTGGTGGTATTGATAAGCATGCATTATGCAAAATTTAGACTATCTAGATGCCATATTTGAAGTTTACTGAGTCCTACAAAGTCTTACCTATAAGGAAAGGGGGGTGGGGATGATCACTTTGAGCACTAGTGCAAATCAATGAGGGGGATATTTTAGATAGGAAGGGGACTGATTCTTTCAGTTCTTCTTAAATCTATCATGTATCTAAGTTGCTGCTTCCTCTCATTCCAAAAGGCATTTAAATCTACATTTGTACTTTTGTCACATTTTGTGACACATTTGGAGATAATTCAAGACCTCCTGATGTGACATAAACCTGGGTTTAAAATTCCCTGCACTCCATGATATGTTAGTTTGTGGAAAGCTTGTACTTCCAAAACAAGACCAAACACCCAAATTATCCCTCCAGAGCTTTCGTGCTAATCCTTAAATTATTCTGACTCACTTTTACAGAAGTGACATGTGACAGTTGGGCTATAATCGCTAGAGGTAGTGTAAATTAGATAGTGTGGTATGCGTTTCACTTTGATAAAGCTAAACTACCATTACTCAGAAGTTGATTTTAAGTTGTCAGAATAGATTGCAGGTTCAGAGCACCACCTGCTGGTCAATATTTGCCATCTCCAATCAGAGGACCAAATGTATTCAGTCAAGGGGTGAAGACCAAACAACCTACTAAGATTCGTGAGTGCCATTCCCGACCCCTGCCCAGCGACAATGGAGGCAGCTTTAATTTCTATTTCATATAATTATTTGATAGGAGAAGGTTGAGTTTTCCTTCTCAGTATGACTCAGAAACATATATTGTATTACATATTCACACATACACACATACACACAGAGAACTCAATAACCTTTGTTTTGGGAAAGCTTCCAAGCTTGTTACTGGAGGTACAGAAAACAGCTGGTCGACTATTAAGATTGTAACATCATTTCAATTTCAAAAAATAAGGTCCTACTCCTGGGAAATTTCTGCTAAATGGCCCAGGTAATAGCTTAGATTCTCTGGCTTTTTACTTGTTCTTCCTCCCTTGTAAAAAGAACTAAACTACTAAAAGATAGTTTAATAAGACTGCAACCAACTTTACTACCTATTTGGTATATATTATATATTATATTATATTATATCCACATATTATTATATTTTATGCTATGTACGAAATATGTTTTCTTATGAAAGTACAGAAACAGGCTGTGTTATTTTTAGCATGTGTTCAGGGGTGGTAGACTGAAATAGATAAATGCAAGAACTCTAGACTCAAAATACTTGGCTCCAAAATGTGATTCTACCACTCTAACACTTTGCTTAGTTAACCACTTTCTTCTACTCTAAGATGTGGATGATAACAATACTACTCATTTCAAAGGATTTAAAGAAATACCATACAGAAAGCCAGAGCTATACATCAGAAAAGTTGTCTTTTATTGTATAATTAGCTCAACATTCTTTCCATTATCCCTTTTTTTTCCTTTCGTCCTCCCCATAATAATGTGAACTACTTCTTGAAATATTATCAAATGGAAAGTGAAACCTAACTAGATACCCTGAATCTTCTTTTTCCAAAGTCACTGTGAAGAGAGTGCTCCTTTTTATCTCCTCTCTCTTGCAAGAATTTAGGGCCAAAATATAAAACAATTAACTTCATCTGAATTTCAGAGAGAGCTTAGCATAGTAGAGCTCTGTGTCTACTTGTTGTAATACACTTTAAATGTTAGATTCTGGTTCTTTTTTTTTTTTTTAAAGATTTTATTTCATTATTTTTAGAAAGAGGGGAAGGGAGAGAGACAGAGAGGGAGAGAAACATCAATGTATGGTTGCGTTTCACCTGCCTCCAGCCACAGACCTGACTGGAGACCTGGTTTTCAACCTGGTTATGTGCCCTGGCTGGGGAATCGAACCTGCGACCTTTGGGTTCGCAGGCCCGCGCCTTAACCACTGTGCCCCCAGCCAGGGAGATTCTGGTTCTTAATCCAAAAAGAAATGTGGATTTATTCTTGGTAAGCCAGAGTCTGTTCTTTGGTGTTCTCTGAACATAAATAAAATGGAAGTTATTTAAGGTTTTAAATGTTTTTGAAACCATACTATTGTGCCTAGCTTTAATGATTTATTAGCCCTTCCACTGAATTAATGACAGGGTTAATTAGCTCAAACAGGGTGCATCATTTAGTTGGGGGCAGGGCGGGCAGGCAGGAGCCTTAGAGATTCCAGTCGTTCTTTTGCCATCTTGTGGTTTCATTCCCACACTGCAGTGTGCTAATTAGGTGTCACAAGCTGGATATATGCATTAGATGTACAAGCTGTATACATGCATTGTTACTGTCTGCAATTTTAGTATATCTCAGCATGGTATTTAAAAGTGCTACTAAAAACTACCAGATGATTTCATTTGGTTCTTTATTTTCCCCCAAAATGTCAGATATTCAAATGTTATCTTGATTAAAAGAGAGAATGTTTTCATATTCAGCTGTCGCTAAATGAGACAAGATGCTATGAGAAACAGCTGAATTCACAAAGAAAAGCTGAAACTTGCACAGGTCTCCAGGATTCTTATGTAGAAGCTACCTTCTCTGCAAGTATATCATTCCTAGTCTTTACCAGGACAACTAATGATATCTCTGGAAGACACCATTAACACAATTTAGACTACTTAACTTGGGATAAAGTGTTGTGTTATTCTGTTGTTGTTTTTGTTAACTTTCCATTCTCATATTCACATAGCCATTTCCTTTACCTTCCTCACTTCGTTCAAACTACTGAGGAATAAGGAGCCTGAATGTAACCCGCATCTGGAGAACTCTCCAACAGCAGGGTAAGAACCAAGGTCTGGAAAATTTTTAAGCTGTCTAGTTCTAGCTCCTGGCCCACTTTTACTTCCACCACAGGCTTAAACATAATTTTATTTACATATAAAACAAAATTTCTCCTGTTTCCATTGCTCAAAAAGTGACTTTCCAGATATAACCTTTCAAGCTAAAATAGAGCCCAAAGCTAAAATAAGCAAGTCTATAACGCTCCAACTAAAATACTAACTGAACATTAAACTACAGGTACATCCATCCTTAAAGAACACCCTGCATTGTCTCGGGGATAGTGTTCCAATAAATTCACTGGAACAAAATTCCTAACCTGGCTCAGTTAGCTAGTACAGGAAATGGTTACCTGGGTAATCTATATTAGCTGCGTAACAACTCATGCCAAAGCTTAGTGGCTTAAAACCATAATTCTGCAAGTCAACAATTTGTGCTGGGCTCAGCAGGGTGATTCATCTGGTCTTCCTGGCCTCATACATGCATTTGTGCTCATTCACTGTGTTGGCCAAAAGGTAATTGGGCCAGGATGGCCTTGCCTCGCACAGCTTCTCTCTGTTGTCCATGGTCCCTCTCACCCCATCAGTTAATGCTAAAACTTAGAACCTGGCTGAGAAACATTCAAGGACTCTTGAATCAAGGCTTCAATTGGGAGCACTGTCACTCTGCTGCATTCCATTAGAAAAGGTAAGTCAGAAGGCCAATAAGGTCATATCACAAATAGCATATGTTCAGGGAGAACTGAAAGATGATTAGTTTTTGGTTTGTTTTTGCAATCTGCCATTTTTATACCCAATACATGTAATTGCACCACCTTTATTTGAATACTTTCAAATGTGTACCCATTCAATGTAGGAGAGTAATATAATAGAGCAGAGTCCTAATATTATCAAGGAGCTAACAATTTTCCATAGAAACTTATTGGTCACTTTTACAAATTTTCTACCCAATGTCAACCCTACTTTAACCTGAACATATATACATTAACAACGTAAGTTTTAACTGGAAAATATATAGTTAATTCCAATGCCAAACAGAAAAATAATGCATTCCAGTGGGAAAAGTTAGTGAACTAGAAAGCAGATAAAATAGTTGTATTTTGGTTCCACCTATGACTCCCTAACATGGTGTCTTCATGATTAAACCTAAGGACCATGTAGTTAGTCAAAATAATAAACACCAATCAATCAAAATAAAACAAACAAATGAAGAGAGGAAAAGGAGAAACAGTGATAGAGAAAAAAGGCAAATTATTTTCATGAAATATTGTTACTGGGAGGTGGCCTGATAGAATACAAAGATTACTGACTTGAGAGATAGAAAACCTGGGCTCTACTCCTAGTTCTACCACTTATTTGTTGATGACCTTGGGAAAGAACTTGGTATCTTTAGGGCTGTGTTTGCTCATTTCCATAAATAAGGCAAAGGATTTCAAAACTCTCTGCCAATATCTGAATCATAGGGGTGCCAGAATAAGAGAAAGAGCAAGAAATTGAAAACTTGTGTGAAAAAAATAATAAAGGAAAGGTCCCCAAATTTGGCAAAGGAAACACACATACAAGTCCAGGAAGGACAGGGTGTCCCAAACAAGCTAGACCCAAACAGCACCACACCAAGCACATCAAAATTAAAATGGCAAAGTTTAAAGATAAAAAGAGAATATTTAAAGCAGCAATATAAGAGTTACCTACAAAGGAGTTCCTATAAGACTGTCAACTGATTTCTTAAAAGAAACTTTGTAGGCAAGAAGGGACTGGTAAGAAGTACTCAAAGTAATAAAAAGAAAGGACCTACAATCAAGATTACTCTATCCAGCAAAGCTATCATTTATAATGAAAATCAGATAAAGTGCTTCCCAGACAAGGTAAAGGTAAAGGAGCTCATGGTCACAAGCCCTTATTATATGAAATATTAAAGGCACTTTTTCAAGAAAAAGATAAAAACTATGAACATTAAAATGACAACAAATTCACAA
This sequence comes from Noctilio leporinus, assembly GCA_004026585.1. Classification (NCBI taxonomy): domain Eukaryota; kingdom Metazoa; phylum Chordata; class Mammalia; order Chiroptera; family Noctilionidae; genus Noctilio; species Noctilio leporinus. The sequence goes on from PVIW01003337.1 coordinate 112,872, forward strand.
CAATCAACAACACAGAATCTAAAAGAATATAAACAAAAACAAACTAAACAAACAACCAGAATAGATAGGATCATGATCATAGGTATGGAGATCATTGTGAGGGTTATCAGCTGGGAGGGGTAAGAGAAAGAAAAGGGGCAATGGTGCAGATACTAAGAAACATAATTGGTGGGTACAAAGTAGACAGGGGGAAGTTAAGAATAATAGAGGAAAGGGTTGAAGTCAGGGAACTTATATACATGACCCATGGACATGAACTAAGGGAGGTGGGATTGCAGGATGGAAGGGGGTTCTTGGGTGGAGAGGAGCAAGGGAAAAGAAATTGGGACAACTGTAACAGCATAATTAATAAAATATGCTTTTAAGAAAAGGCATTTTAACTTTGTTGCCCAATTACAATTTATTGTTCTGATGCAAAACCCCAACAACACTGCATTCCCACAAAGAGTGCCTCAATCATGTGGAATTTAATGAACAAAATCAACAAACAAAATAGAAATAGAAGCATAGATACATGAAATAGACTGACAGTGGCCAGAGGGGAGGGGTGGGTACTGGATGTGAAAGAAGGTGAAGGGATCAGCCAAACATATATATGCATGAGCCATGAACATGAACAACAGTATGGAGATTGCCTGAGGGGGCCCAGTGGAGATGGGCAAAGGTGAAAAAAGTAGGGACAACTATACCAGCATAAACAATAAAATACAATAGAAAAACAAGATACTAATTCACCTCTACTTGGGTGGCTATAATACAAATGAAATTCAGAAAACAACAAATGTTGGCAAGGATATAAGCAAATTGGAACCCCAGTGCACAGCTGATGGGGATATAAAATGGTGTATCTGTTGTGGAAAAAGTTGTAGTGTTCCTCAAAAGGTTAAACATAAAATTACCAGATAATTTTATGCATAGATCAGCAATCCTACTCTGATGTATGTATACACCCCAAAGAATTGGAAACAGGGATTCAAATGAAAACCGTACAACAATGTTCATAGCAGCCTTATTCACAATAACAAGAAGGTAAAAATCCACCAAAGCATCCATCAACAAAGGGATAAACACAATGTGGTATATACATAAAATAGAAGATTCTTCATTAATCAGGTGGTAGGCAAATATTAAATGTCCCTGAAAATTTGTGAGCAAGGGAATAACCAAATTATGCCCATACTTTAGGATGATTAATGTAATAAAAATAGGTGGTACAGATATAATAAAGGAGCTATTATAGACGAGACCAGAGGTAGGCTTAGGAGGCCGACATAAAGTCAAAGCAAGAAACAATGAAGGGTAAAATTGCATATAAAGGGCTCTATATTGTCATGTAAAATATGTGACCAACATTAAGAATATAGGATTTGATAAGTTATATATGACGAGAGAAAGAAAGACTCTAGGAAGACTAAGTTTACAAGCCTAGTCTTAGTGTTAATTAGAGGTAATCTTAGGAAAAGCTTGTTGGGCACTAACCATAAGCACCGGCTGGCTTAGGACTGGGACATGTTGACTTTGAGATTCTGTTAGGTCACCCAGAGCAAGATATTCCACTGGCAGTCTGAAGTATAAATTAAAGTAAAAGCTCAAAATACAGGTTAAATATTTATCTGAACAGAGATGATGGCTGAAGTAATCTGGGTGGATAACACTTGGCTGTTGTCCAGGCAACGCAGGCCCTAGGGGAAATCACAAAGAGCCAGTGAGTTTAATAAGAATTTAAAAGTGATGTTATAAATGGAAATTGTATTACTGATGATATTTCTTGCACTGTTAAACTTATGATAGTTTACATTATGATCTGTAACTAAAATTACATTTCTGGGCCCTCTACACAGTTATTTTAAAACTAAAAACGAAGCCCTCACAGTGTAATGATAATGAGTATTATAATAATTTTCCATGTATAGAGAAATCTTTATCCTAAAGTCACCTTTGTCAAAAGTGAAATATGTAAATTATGAACTCCCTCCATACAATTATATACATGAAAATTGTTGTCTCAAAATACCAACAGGACAAAAGAAAAACTCACCCATCAGGGCAAGTCAAGATGACAAAAATATTTCTGATTTATGACAATTTGTGGATCAAATAACCACTGCCCTCCTCCCAAACTGGAAACAAATGGTCTTGAGGTATAGAAGGGGGAAACCATGGACCTTGGAGGATTCAAAAATCTGATGCTTTTGCATTCTAATTGCTGAGTCCCAAACTGTTGTGGGTCTAGAATGATAACGCCTCTGGACATTTGAGTAAAACTTTGTATAGAATGAGGCCTTTTAAGAAAACCTTAAAAAATGTATACTGTGAACTTTTACTGTATTATTTTTCAGTAGCTGAGTTTCAAATCAACCATTTTAGTTATTGTGTTTGATTCAGATTTTATGTACTTTAAGATGGCCACTAATACATTTTGGGGTAAACATTAGACATATCAGAGGCCATGTAGTTCAGTATTTTGTTACCCCTTATATATTATAACTATCACCTATGTGAAATGTCATGTTCTAAAATTCCAAAATGATGCTCAGTGATAGAACTCATTGGGAAACCATTTTGAGATGGTCTCTACATTGTCACATTTCTGCTTGCCTTTGACCATCCTAGATGGACAGTTCTTGGGGTACCTTCTGTCCTGTCATTTTGTTGTTTTAGGTCACATTTTTAGCTCTAGCTTTTACTTTGCCTTCTTCCAATAACTTCGTGTTGTTGATTTCCACCAAGGGAAAAACTCCTAAGTCCCCTCAATGGACTAATCTGATCATAACTTTGCCTTTAACATGCATAAAAAGGTGGATTTTTGTGGTACACTAAAAGCATATTGAAGTATCATTAGTTTCACTTTTTCATGTTTGTTAACTTTTCGTAATCAGAAGTAGCAAGTCTAGGCAACTGATTATTTGAACTAAAGCCACTACATGAAAAATATGGGTAAGAAAGACTTGGGGAAAAAAGTACAAATAAGTAAACATTAGTTCTTCCATTAAAATAATATTTAAATGGGGGCCCACAAGTGATTGTGGAGGGGAAAATTGCTTTCTCCACAAGGTGGCCCTTAGTAACATCCTACCTGAGGTGCCTCTCTGGGGTTCACAGAAAGCACACCATGCCTCTGTGAATTTCATTACATGCACATTGGTGTGCAACTAACTGAATTCTTCATCCCCAGAAGAGAATTTGCCTTTATAGAATAATAACCAAGTCTCTTCCTTCTGTTGAATTAAAACTTAACAAGAAGTCTTTAAATTCTGCAGGTGGAAAAGTAAAACATATTAAAGTCATTAACAAAGAACAGTTGTTGAAGCTTCAAACTTAACTACAGGAGAGGTGGAATTGTACTTAAAAAGTCATTTTTTATCACAGAAATGAGCATTTTATTGTACCTTAAAATGGTTTTCGAGATAAGATGCTATTATAGTCTGGTAATATAGATGGACTATACTAGAAAGAGTTGACTTGAGATATGTAAAGATTTTATTTAGATGCTATGTAATTTTAATTTTTTATGAGTGTTATCTATATTTCTTGGAATGTATGCATAGAGAAATAAAAATGTAGTTATGAACATGCATAAGTAGACAACTTGGCATACAAGTGTAGACCTGTTGACATGCCGAAAACCAGTTGATTTAAAGGTAATCATGTCATCTAGCACTTATATTAAAATAGGGAGTTAATTTTAAAATAATGATCTAAAGAGAAAAAATGATAGGAAATTAATTTAATACTGATTTAATATTTGATTGTTTCTTATATTATTTACTACCATGTGTGTGCTTGAAAGTACTTCTAATACATTGATTAACTAATTAGACTACACTTTGCCATACATATGGCAGCGTGGACCTGCACTATTTAGTTTTAGTTCAGCAAAGATGAGGAGGGTGGCCTCCAAGCAATTCCATCCCAGAACTCATGCTTTTCTTGCTGCCGGTGTGGAAACCTTTCTGTGAAGCCACTAAAGATGTTGATCCTGTCCAGCTTTGCTAGGTGGAAGCCAACTTGGTGTGTGTTTCCAGCCAAAAAGGGCAGCCAGGGAAATGTGAACATACCAAAATTACTCAGCCTTCAACTTAACTTACATTAATCAACTCACAGATATTCAGATAACTGTCCTTTGTTAGGTAAGATGTTAACTAGATTCAGGAATATATCATTTGCTGTGCTCGTATTGTTTTAAACACTGTACAAAAAAATTTCAATAAAGTCAAAAAATAATTTTCAATGTAGAATTGAGTAACAGGCCTCCACTTCCCAAAGTCACTTGAAGCATACTGATCCATACTGTTTACAGTACCTTCCGTGTTCATCTTCACAAGTTACTTTTTTCTCCAGTAGTCTCAATTTCCTTCAGATGCTGTCTATCGGTCATAAATTTTTTACTAACTTCACTTTGACAGCCTATCTTACCTTTGCTTGATTGTGTAGCTGTGTACATATTCGGAAGAAACTTCATCTTTCACCACCCAGTGTTGCTGCTGCTAAGTTGTCTGAAGCTGATTCTTTCTAAGGCTCTTACTATATTTCTTTGAAAGATTTTAGAATTTCCTTTTAATTCTTAATTTTAAAAGATGTATCCTTTTAATTTTTTTTCCCTTGGCTCTTAAGAGAATTCTTTCAATATAATGCCTCTTCTTTAGCACAAGAAAATTATCTTCTATTATTTTTCTTCCTCTCACTGCCTCTGTTTCTTCCCTTTTTATTTTGTTGTTATTACAGTGTCCCAATTTTTCCTTTTGCCCCCTTCCATGCAGCAACTCCCATTCCATGTTCATGTCCATGGGTCAGGCATACAGTATAGGTTGTTTGGCTAATCTCTTCACCTTCTTTCAATCAGTCCCCACCTTTCCCCTTACCTGTTTTAGCTGTCGGTCTGCTCCATATTTTTGTGCCTCTGATTCTACTTTGTTAGTTTTTTTTAAACTACTAGATTCCACATATAAGTGAGATCATATGGCATTTGTCTTTCACTGACTGGCCTATTTGATTTAGCAGTAAGATTCTACAGGTCCATCCATGCTGTCCCAAAATGTAAGAGTTCCTTTTTTTTGTTTTTACTGATGCATAGTATTCCATTGTGTAAATGTACAATACCACAACTTTTTTATCCAAAGCAATCTATAGATTCAGCACAATTCCTACCAAAATACCAATGGTATAATTTACTAATCTAGAAAAAATATTTTAAAAATTCATATGGAAAAAAAAAGACCCCAAATACATACCTTCAGGAATCTTTAGAAAGAAGAAAAAGGTTGGAGGGATCACAACACCTGCTATCAAATTATACTATAAGGCCACTATAATAAATACAGTCTGGTATTAGCAATGAGAAGAGGTATATAGATCAATGGAATAGAATAGAGAGCCCAGAAGTAAATCTATGCCTTTATGGTCAGTTAATGTTTAACAAAGAAGGCAAGAGCATACAATGGAGTAAAGACAGTCTGTCCTTTCAATAGGGTTGGGAAAACTGCACATGGACATGCAAAAAAAGGAAACTAAACCTTCAACTTACACCATATGCCAGAATAAACTCAAAATGGCCAAAATACTTAAACGTAAGTTGCCATCCCATAAAAATCCTAGAGAAAAACATAGCAATAAATTTTCAGATATCTCACATTGCAATATTTTTACCTATACATCTCCTAAGGCAAGGAAAACAAAGGGAAAAAACAATGGGCAACATCAAATTAAAAAGCACCTATATAGCTAAAGAAATTATCAGCAGGATGAAAAGTGAAACAACCCTCTGTAGGGGAAAACATATTTGCCAATTATACATCTGTTCCATCCTTAGAAATTTCTATGAATGGCTTTTTTTAAATAAGATTTTATTCATAATTTTCAGAGAGAAGGGCAGGGAGGGAGGAAGAAAGGGAGAGAAACATCAATGTACGGTATGGCTGCCTTTCATCTGTCTCCAGCTTCGGACCTGGCTGGAAACCTGGCTTGCAACCTGGCCCTGTGTCCTGACTGAGGAATTGAACCAGCGACCTTTCGGTTCGCAGGCTGAGGCCAATCCACTGAGCCACACCAGCCAGGGCAGGGTTAGTTTCTTAAACTTTATTAATCTTCTTTTAGTTAGCAGGCATGCCTAAGTTAACTAATATTGAGACACTATGCTTTTCATTCAACAGAAACAAAAAAATTACCTGCTGCCGATGTTGATTATTAGCAGCAGTACTGAGACTTACAGATTTATAGAAAAATTGAGTGGCAAGTACTGAGAATTCCCATATATCCCCTCTCCTCCTTACACAACACAGCTTCCTCCATTATGAACATCTTGCATTAGTGCGGTGCACTTTTTTACAATCAATAAACCATTACTTTGCTTTTCTTATTGAGGTATAATTGATATATAACATATAACTTTCAGATGTACTACACTGTATGTTGCAAAATGATCACCACGAGTTATTATGATCCAGGGCACAAAATTATTTTTTATTACAAACTTTTAAGATTTACTGTTAATAACTTTCAAATATGCAATAATTATTAATTGTAGTTACCACAATGGACATTATTACATCCCCAGGACTTATTTTATAACTGGAAATTTAACTTGTACCTTTTGACTGCCTTCACCCATTCCGCCCACCATTCCCCCTCTACCTCTGCCAACCTCTCATCTGTTTTCTGTATTGAGTTCAGTATTTTAGATTCTGCATAAAAATAAGATCATACAGTATTTGTCTTTCCCTGACTTGTTTTACTTAGCATAAAAATTACCTGTCATAATAACAAAAACAAAATTACAACACCATACTGTAAATTGCTAACAAGGCTCCAATTATTTACCCCTCCTCTAACCATGCCCTTTGCCATGTGACTTTGCAATTCCTCTTACCAAAGAGACTGAGGGAATCTGTTTCCTCCAGTAGTCTGGACTACCCTTGGAGATTTGCTTTGGCCAACAGAACAAGTCTAGGGTTTCAGAAACCTTTAATGTTTTTTGGTTGCAGAATATTGTTAGGGTCATTACAGAACTGTAAAAAGACTTGAGATTAATTAGACTGTATTCCTTTGGATAGGAAGAACCTATTTATATTATCAATAATTGTATTAATTGGAAAAATCGTATTAAGTTCACAACTGGGAAGATGTATTTACATGACCATTAGATACCCAAAAGTTTAGCATACACTTGAGTTTTAGCAGCTTGGCTATTTCCATGATTCCCAAAAGCTCAAATAATTGAGGTTTTTCTGCCACTAGGTATGTCTTGACAGTTTTGAGCATTCAGGGCAAGGTCATGAGAGTTGAAGGGAAGATCAATTGGGCAGCAGCAGTGCAAGCACTGATAGGGGGAGCAATGGAGTCATCAGTAGCAGCATAGATTTTACTGTTGCACTCTGTGTCTAGAACAGGTATTATCCTTTATTGAACTCGGTTCACCAGTACCCTGTACCATATACTCATTACCCTTATAACAAAATCTTCTGCATTAGGCATTGTTTTTAAGCCAAAATATCTATTTATTGCATTATTATAAAATAAGAGATGGTAGATACTGGTGTATATTATATATGTACCATATATATGTAATACATATTTATTCCCAAATATATGGAAAACTAATGTATGTAATATATAGAAAACATCAAAGAAAGCTATTTACCTGCAATGTCGGTTTCATTTGTGATTATCTTTAATATTTCCCTAAATCCTAAATATATGTGATTACATACCAGATTCCTCCTTACTTCCTCTTTATCCACCTAGACTCACTTATCTGTCTGGATCCATGCCAAAAAGACATTTACAGATATGTAAGTTGTCAGCTCTGTGTGGCCTTGAATACATGGCTTTCCACTAAAAATTCTATTTTCAGTTGACACTGTAGCTTTTTCATTTTGTTTCCTTTCTGAATGAAAGGACAGACCTAGATAACCTCAGTTGACATTACCTGTGCTTCTTAACAAATTAGCTCTTAGAAAAATTAATGATTCCTCCAACACAAGCAAGCTATTTGATTCCCCTTCTTCTAAATGATGAAGTGGATGAATAATAATGTTTTCTAAGCAGTAGTTGACAAATTTATGTTTTTGCAGAACAGACTTTAAAATACACAGCCTCACTTTCAACATTAGTACTCATATCACCAAAGATCAAGGTTCAACTAACTTTAATACTTACAGAGAAGACAGCCCATTCACACACATACCCATGATGGTCATCAACAACAAGGAATTAGTTACAATCCTTTATATTTAAAACTAGCATCATGTCCTCTCAAATAAAGCATGGCACTGGTAGCAGTCTCTTTCACAGACTGACCCAATGAAAATACAAAAACCTTAAAGTGAAAATGAAGGATCAAGTATCTTTCTTTTCTCTAATACTTCTTTCCTTTACTGTCTCCTTTATGTATATTACAGTTAAAGCATTATATTATTTTAAAAAATTATGTGTATTAGATACTTTATTTTATTGTGAAATTTTCTTTCAGTGTATTAAAGGAACACAGTAAAATATCTGTTATAAAAAGGGGGCTTTTTGGTCTTATGAACATTTAAGATCTACCTTCTCAGCAACAATAATCCGGCAGCCATTCACAGGGCGGGTAGGGGGGTAAGCAGTTTTGGGGTGCTCTGAAACCTAAGTAGGAGATTACAAAACTACGATGTAACCGAAGACAAAGGAGGGCCATTTTAAGATGGTAGACCTAGGCCCAGGTGGTAGACTCACCCAGACCCAGCTACAGCCCTGTTTGACCTTGCTCCTGACACCATCTCCATCTGCCAAGCGAACCAGTAGGAGTCACAACTACCTATGCCCTGGGTAACAGGCCTGCCTATCTTAACCCCAAATATAGACACCAAAGCAAGTGGACCCTGAAGCAGCCAAGTCCAGGCTCCTTTCCCTCTTAGCCGCAATCCTGTCCAGCAACCAGGTGAGAGAGACAAGCCTACCTGTGTCCCTGGCAGGCCATCCAATCTCAATTACAACTTCAGATCTTGAAACAACCCTATAATCTGTCTCCAGCCCCTCTCAGTCACATGATGAAATAAACTGAGGAAGATACAAATAAATTCAAAGCTATCCCTTGTTTACTGACTTGAAAATATTGTTAAAATGTCATTACCCAAAGTCATCTACAAATTCATTGCAATAAAAAAATCTAATGGCATATTTCAAATAGAAAAAACAATCCTAGAATTCACGTGGAACCAGAAGAGACTCTGATGTCAACCCAATAAATGTCATAAAAATCTTTTAAATCCTTAGTTAAAAAATATAATACAGAGTTTCTACAATGTATTCCCTAAAACATAGTTTTCCATCAAAAATTACTAGATATACTAAAAAACAGGATGGTGTAAAACAACTATGGAAAATTTGTGAACGGTATAACAGTCTTTATAAGCCTAGATATTAGTTTAGCAAAAACTTCAATACAGTTGATATTCAATATTACATTATTTTCAAGTGTATAGCACAGTAATTAGAGATTTTTACTTATAATTTATACTTATAATCACTTACTGGAAGTAATCCCCCCAGTAAGTCTAGAACCCACTTGGCACCATACAGTTACTACAATATTATTGACTATATCCGCAATGCTGTACTGTACATCCCATGACTATTTTGAACTATCATTCTGTACTTCTTAATTCCTTCACCTTTTTCTCCCCTCCAGGCCCCTCCCCACTCTGGTTCAGTGGTGTGTCTATTAGTCATTTGTGTTTTATTGCTGAGTGGTATTCCATATGAATATATCACTTTATTTTCCTCTTGATGGACATTTAGGTTGTTCCCGCTATCTTTAGTACATGGTAATATTAAGAAGAATACCCCAGTCACTCTGTAATGATCTTTCACAATGGCTCGCTTGTTCACAAAAAGATAGGTCCTAAACAGAAGTATTACTGTGAAATCTACAGGTCTGAGAGATGTAGTGACTTAAAACTAATATTTGGAAAAGATGGTTTAAATAAATGGACACATAGTCAGATCTCTTCTAACAAAGAAAAATGTCCTAAATTTCTCTGTGGGAATAGAGATTTGGCTATTCTTTTTATGTTAATAAAATATTACAAATATGAACATCACTACAAGCTTGTGTATATTCATGGAAAATTAGAAGATCCATATAGCAGTTTGAAATATTTATCAGATACAAGTACACACAAAACTAAATAAAATTTTTATTTTAAAACATCACTAATAATTACAAATTAAGTGTCCCAACTGCATAAACTATTATATATATATATACATATGTATGCATAGGTATGTGTACACACACACATTTAAGCTTTCCTTCATCTTTCATCTTTTTATCTGAGTAAAAAGAAGAACACTTTCCTCATTCAGGAGATTTTTGATGTTGTAATAATTACCTAGAATAAGAAAATAAAATTAAAAATTATTTCCATATTTCCTTTTGATTAAATATTTAGCTATCACTAAGGCAATTAAGTATAAAATACCAAAAATCAATTCATCTAACCCAAAGTACCTCCTATTTAATAACTACCACCTATGGGCCACATAAGGCTGGAAAGAGTGTAAATTTCGTATCATTCTGATCATGAACACAAAGATAAATTACACAAGGGTCAGGAAAAGAAAATCTCTCTGAACCAAATGATTGTTAGGCCTTTGGAACTGCTATGGATTCTTCTAAACCAGACATATGCGTATATAAATAAGTATAACAAGTAAAATAAAATCTCAAAGTTAAAAAAATTATTCAAAAGCTACTCCAAAATAAATTAGGTAATAAATAATAGCAACAGTGAACTATAGATTAATAGCACATCAAAGGAAGATTTTATAGTACTATCATAGTGTGACTTCCTATGTATTAGACATTGATACATATTTAGATTGAGTTAATAAATGTAAATTTTTCATAATAGTGCTGATACATACAAAAGACTACACAAAGTTATTTTTGTTGTCATTAGAATGTAAACTCCATGAGGACGGGAACTTTGCCTGTTTTGTTATGTATCCCACACTCTTATTATGCTTAATAGACTCTCAATCATAATTGTTCAATGAATGGAACGAACAAAGGAACAAAAATTCCTATATCCAAAGACATGCGCTTCAATAGCTGATTTTTATGGTGTTCATGAACAACTATATAAATATTTAACCAAGTGAAAGAAAATATCTTTAATTATCCTACCTGAAGGAACATAAAATGAATCCCCAGTTGTTATTACATAGGGTGTTTCATGTAAGGTACATAAAAGGTCACCATAGTTAACATAAAAAACCTGTAAAATAAAAATAAAAATCTCATTTCAAATCGAACCATCACAACAACGATATACTGCAAAGAAATTTACAAGAAGGGTAGTAGGCAGAATAACTGCCTTTGAAAGGTGTTCACGTGCTAATCTCCAGAACTTGGTATCATATATATGGCAAAAGGGACCTACAGAGGGGGAGATTTCCCTGGATTCTCTAGATAAGCCCAATCTAATAACTAAACCCTTTAAAATGGAGAATTTTTCCTGCTAGAAGGAGAGAGATGAAGTAGAGAAGTCAAGGAAATTTAAAGCATGAAAAGGATCTGTGGTGGTGCTAGCACTAAAAATAAGAGGGCCAAGAAACAAGGAATATAGGGCTACTTCTAAAAGCTGAGACTGACATCCTCACCAACAGCGTGAGGAAAAGGCAACCAGTCCTACAACCACATGAAACTAAATTCTGCCAACAATCTGAGTGAACTTGAAGGTAGATGCATCTTAGCAGCCTCCAGAAAGGACTATGATCTCTGAACATCTTGAATCCAGCCTTGTGATACGCTAAACAGAGTACTCAGCCTAGTCCACCTGACTTCTAAACTACATTTTAAGTCACTAAATTTGTTGTAAATTGTTAAAATAGCAATAGAAAACACAAAAGAAATTTTATCCTTCCTTGTTATTTATTGGCTTATGAAAATTCAGAACTACTAATAAATAACACCACTTAGAAAAATAGCTAAGTATTATGTACCTTATTCAAAAGGTACATGCTTGAGACATGTAACTATCTGACTGATGAATCAAAGAGACAACAAAGAGCAAAAATGTAATATAAAATTATACATTTAAATAAGCATCAGCATTAAGATAGTAAAAGAAATCTAACTCTTAGTCATACAGGCAAATTTCAAACAAGGCAAATTTTATATTTCACACACAGAAGCACCTGACAATGATCTGTTTCTGGGTGCAAATAAAAAAGATGTAAAGCTTTCAAACACTGAGACTCAAATTTTGAGACTCAGCCATCAAGAATATTTTGCCACAGAAAATTATTTCTCCTTCATATTCTTCCCACACTTTTTTCACCACTTTGTAGAATTACACTAAAATACCAGAAAAACAATAGCAGCTAGTAGTTAGCACCTATATAACACATACGTTGCACCAGCCACTGTTTTGAGTGCTTGGTTTCTTTCATTTAATATATGCACTTACCAATGAAACCAGTACTCTTTTAATAGCTTTTCACCAATGGAAGAAAATGAGGCTCAGAGGGGTATAACTTTCCAAGGTCACAATATTGGGATTTGAACTCATGCATTTTAATTCCAAAACTCATATTCTTAACTACCACATATACTAATTTCCTAAGTGGGAAGAGAGCTCTTGAAGTGGTTCTAAAGGTATTTTTATGATTTAATAAAATAATTTACCTCAATTTAAAAGACAAATGGTATCAAATACCACCCAGAAAGTCAAGCTTTTTTTTTTTTTTTTTGATCAATGTATGGTTGCCTTCAACTGCCTCCAGCTACAGACCTGGCTGGAGACCTGGCTTGCAACCTGGTTATGTGCCCTGGCTGGGGAATTGAGCCAGCAACCTTTGGGTTCAAGCATATTTTTATAGGTGTTTTGTCCTTAATATGGAGTTCTTTGAATATTAGCCATGTTAAACACTTTCAAGCACTTACTATTCAAACTTCCTTTTGCATAATAAAGGCATCACATTTTAATAGGTAACTGCTATTAGCTCAATGATGACCTTTCATAATACTTTATCTTATTAATTGTCCCTTAGTGATTGATTATACAGGAGTTATCTATTACTTTAGTTAAATGTATTATTTTTACTCTTTTAATTAAAATGTTTGGAGTTCTATATAACATTTAAAGACTAGATTAAAGAATATTTTTTAATATTTTAAATCTGGATTCTAGTTATACTTAAGTAGTAATAAATTACTCTTTGACTCTCATGTGTACCTTTTCCTTTCCTTGCTTCAATTTGCCCTTCATTGTTAATATAAACTTAATGATGCTCTTTCCTTTCCTCCTTTTTCAGCTTAATTTTTTCAGTAAAAATAATTGTTTTGAATGTGATACTCTCAGTAACCAATGATTTCATAGGTTCCTGAAATGTTACTCACTGAAGAAGGTACCTTAGTTGTGATATTTTAAAATGCTGGTATAATATTGAATATTCTTAAAATCTGGTGATTTTCAAATTATTCGATTTTCAAATTCAAAATACAGAAATATCATATATATCAGACTAACGCTGCAGGGGTGTGTATCTCCAACGAGAGACACAGAGAGACAGAGGCTCACTCACCTTGAATCTCATGACAGCTTTAGCCAGTAATATTCCGTATATACAGTAACATATTATTTAATACTTACTGAAGCAACTAGGTCCCAGTTCTAAGTCTGTTGCTAACTGCTTACATGATTTGGAAGACATCTCTAAACCTCTTTACTACTAAATTGCATGATCAAAAAGTGAGATTTAGACTAAATCTTAATAACCCCTTCTAGGTCTAAAATGCTAATAATTTTGGTGTAAAACAATATTCTAGTATTCTTTTAATTAAAAGCTATTCATTAAACTTCTGAATCTCACAGCTAAACTGCTGCACACTGAAAAGGAACTTTTAAATAACCATTGCTTGACTAACTCTATAGACAGATATAACAAATAAAAAAATGTATCTGTGTGCTATAATAAGGTATTATTTCAGAGAAAATAGCAGTTTTAATGCCTCATCATGTCCAATAAAACAGAAATGTACTAATAGCAAAACAAAAACATATGGAGAAATATACTCACTAATGTATCCATGCCAACGTGTTGCTTTCCCTTTTCTTGATATGGCCCTAATACCAATTTTCCAGTAGAAAACAGAGGTGTATCCAATGTCTTATATACTTTCAACTCATCATGTTCAACTGAAAATTGATATGTATCTCGTGGCCTTAAAATATCTAAGGGAAAAATATTAATATAAATATAAAGCAATAGCAATGACATTGCTCAATGATAGAACATATAGACATATAATTACAATAGTCACCTAGATATAAAATTGCCTTAGAAAGTCAAAAGCGATGAAGATTACTGACTTTGGAGCAAGAATGCCAGGTGTCAAATTCTGTCTTACAAACTGTGTAACCTTAGCCAAGTTATTTATCCTTTTTCTGTGCCTAGATTTTCTTTTCCATAAAATAGTAATAGTTTATTTTACATCTGTAAATATCAAATGAGTTAACTTGTATAAAATATTTAAAATACTGGCACAAAGTAAACATTAGGTCTCAGCTATTAATATTAATAATGGCAGTATTATTATTTTTATTATAGCTCAAATGAAAAACAAAAGTAGCTAAGAGATAAGAAATACTTCCATATATTTAAAAAGTTTAGCATATCCCACAATACAAATGTATCATCTTCATGGCAACAGATTCCTTTGAGTTTGTTTGACTAATTATTACATAATAAGATTTTTATTTATCGGGTAAAGGCTCTAAGTAATCAGAGTTTTAACTGATGCTCACAAACTACTAATTCCCTTTTGAGGTTTTTTGTTTTTAACTTATATACCTTTTTATACTTATATTCCAGTTCTACAATTAATACATTCTTCTATCATCAGCGTCTGATTTTTCCTTGGATAACTGGGAATGCCAGTAATCTCACATTACAGGATGTAGAAAATACAGATTCAAGAAACAGACAAAAAATGATGAATTCCTAACAACACACGTAACTTTTCAAACCTAGTACAGCACAGCAATCTTTTTAGTTAAGACACTACACTAAATAAAATTCTCTATACTTGCTACCTCTGCTACCAAATAAACAATCTGAATGTAGAAATAACTTTGTTATTTAAGAATCCAAGTGGAACCTATTTCACAGCCAAAATTTTAAGTGTGAATGCTATGACAGCCTCTCTGGATTGACCTATTTATACTATACATTAGGATAAATAAGTCCTTGGTACTCACTGAGACTGTAATAATAGTTAATAAAACATTTAAATATTTCCTGTATGTAAATACTGTCTGGTTGGTAAATACATGAGTGTACCCTACTTACCCTCACCGCACTACACACATCTTTTGGGACCTCCCATTGTCAGCTGTGACACTAACTTTTAATGCCTATTCAATACAGCAGGAGGCTCTATGACATCGCCAACCCTAAGATTAAGTGTGGCATTTGTTTGGTTGGTTGATACACCTGATAGTCATCCTCCCTTAGGTATCCCTGTCCCAGGTACTATTACTGGAATCTCATTGGCAAGAAGGCTATCAAAATCCTGACCACAATCCCTTCGTAGTCTCATAGTAAGAGTGTATCCTGGTACCTCCCAGCTAACTTGTTCCGGTTCCTTAAATAGTTCTTTCCCCACTTGTCCTCCTTGTCAAAGAAGACATGGACCCTATATGCAAAGGCAACGTGCCCAATGGTAGCACTTGTATCCCAGAGGACAAATGCATGGTGCTATAGGTCCCCTAAATTTGTCTGCCATCAATGCTCCCTCAGAGCTCTCCTCATATGGGCTGTTTATTAGAATTAGACCCTCTACTGGACTTTGGTTCTAAAAGAGCTAGAAAGAGAAAGTAGACAGGCCGGTCAGGAAGTCAGGAGGTTATACTTATTAGCTATTAAATTAAGCATTCTAATATCATTCTTGATCTTACCCATGAGAATAAGCTTTCTTGTTTCTGGGTCCTTTATTCTTGTTGGCTGCAAAGGGTCTCCCAGAGCTATATTCAGATTTAGTACTAACTTTTTCCCTGCAAAAGAAATAGAACTGAGATATAAACTACTTACTTAAAATTCATATCAAATTTTTAAAAATCTAGTAGAAAATACAGTTATGATCAAGTTGTAAAGGAAACTTGTCAGAGGCATAACAATCTTTTCCTATTTATGAATGATCATTCTTATAAATAGTATCCCCAAAACCAAAATATTTTAATATAGAAGCAAACATCCTAAACTTATTTTCTGTAAGCCTGTTGTAATATGACAACTCTTGAACTCTTGCATCAAGAGGCTAAATGATCTTGCATATTCTCAAAGAAAGCTGGAAGTATGCAATACACTTTAGAAAGAAGTTATCAAAAAGTCTATTTTAACCATAGTTGGACATAGAAAAAGTCAGATTCATTTCACAGGGCTATATGTACTATTAATGTTTTATTTTATTATTATTATTTAAAAGATTTTATTATTATTTTTAGAGAGAGAAGGGCAGGGAGGGAGAAAGAAAGGGAGAGAAATATAAATGTATGGTTGCCTCCAGCTGGGGACCTGGCTGGAGACCTGGCTTGTAGGTTATGTGCTCTGACTGGGAATCGAACCAGTGACCCTTGGGTTCACAGGCTGGCACCAATCTGCTGAACCATACAAGCCAGGGCCAATGTTTTGTTTATTTTAATTAATTAATTTTAATTTATTATTTTCAGAGAGGGCAGGGAGGGAGGAAGAAAGGGAGAGCAACATTAATGTATGGTTGCCTTTCACCTGCCTCCAGCTAAAGAGCTGGCTGAAAACCTGGCTAGAAACCCGGTTATGTACCCTGACTGGTAACCGAACCAGCGACCCTTGGGTCTGCAGACTGGGGCCAATCACTGAGCCACACAAGCCAGGCCAATGTTTTACTTTTAAATAAAATCAATTTGGACTTCTGGTCATGATGGCAGGGTAGGTAAGTACTGTACTCACTACCTCTTATACACACATTAAAATTACAAATAAATTACAGAACAATGATCCTGGCAGACCACCTGAAGACAAGCTGGACAGAATTCCTACCAAGAAACTACTAGAACTGATAAATGAATTCAGCAAAATAGCAGGATACAAAATCAGTATCTAGAAATCAGCTGCATTTTTATATGTCAATAACCAAGTAACAGAAAGGGAAATTAGGAAAACAATCCCATTCACAATTACTTCAAAAAGATTAAAATACGTAGGAATAAACTTAACCAAGGATGTAAAAAACCTGCACTTGGAAAATTATAAGACACTGAAGAAAGAAACTGAAGAAGATATAAATAAGTGGAAACACATACCATGTTCATGGATAGGAAGTATTAACATCATTAAAATGTCCATACTATCCAATGCAATCTATAGATTCAATGTAATTCCTATTAAGATTCCAATGATATATTTCAAAGAACTATGACAACTATTTCAAAAATGTATATAAAACCACAAAAGGCTCCATGTAACAACAATGATCCTGAAAAAGAAGAACAAAGTTGGAGGAATCATGCTACCTAATATGAAATTTTACTATAAGGCCATAGTAATCAAAACAGCATGTACTGGATACTGGCATAAAAACAGACACATAGATCAATGGACCAGATAGAAAGCCCAGAAACAAACTCATGCCTTTATAGTTAATTAATATTCAGCAAAGGAAACAAGCATACATGATGGGCTAAAGATAGGTTATTCAATAGATGGTGTTGGGAAAACCGGATACAAGCAGAAAAATGAAACTAGAACACCTTCTTACACTACACACAAGAATGAATTCAAGACAATTACAGACTTAAATGTTAGACCCCAAACCATAAAAATCCTAGAAGAAAATGTAAGCAGCAAAATCTCAGACATTGCTCATTGAAATATTTTATCTGGTATATCTCCCCAGGCAAGGGAAACAAAAGAAAAATAAACTGGAACTACATTAAACTAAAAAGTTTTTGCATAGCAAAGGAAAACAACGCAATAAAAAGACAACCCACAGCCCTGGCTGGTGACACAGTGGATAAGGCACATAACCAGGTTACAAGCCAGGTCTCCAGCCAGGTCTGTGGCTGGAGGCAGGTGAAAGGCAACCATACACTGATGTTTCTCCTCTCTGCCTCTCTCCCTTTCTCTCTTTCTAAAAGTAATAAATAAAATCTTTAAAACAAAAAACAAAAAAAGACAACCCACAGAATGGGAGAACATATTCACCAATACATCTGATAAGTGGTTAATATCCAACATTTATAAAGAACTTACATAACTCAACATCAAACAAACAATCCAGTTAAAAAATGGAAGAGACAATTAAAAATAATAGTGATTTTAGAATGTGTTCAAATTTAAGCAGCCATCAATTTAAGATAGGCTGCTATAAACATAGCTTGATACACATGAAGCACAGTGTAACCACAATCCAAAAATCCATGAGACTAAAGAAATAAAAAGAATCTAAACAAATAAACAAAACAAGCCAGAGAGTAATAAACATGTAAGAGATGAGAGTAAGAGAATAAGGAACAGAGAATTATAAAAAAACAAATGAAAACAATTATAAAAAGGCAATAACTACAATCCTATCAGTAATTACTTTAAATGTAAAGGAACTACATGCTCTAATCGAAACACATGATTGAACGAATAAGAAAGTAAGACCCATACATAGGATGCCTGCAAGAGATCCATTTCGGATAGAAAGACCCAATCTAAAAGTAAAGGGACAGAAAAAGGCATTTCATGCAAATAAAAATGAAAAGAAAGCAAAGGTGCCAATACTTATATCAGACAAAATAAACTTTAAAACAAAGGATATAACAAAAGATGAAGAGGATATTTCATAATGATAAAGGGATCAATCCAACAAGAGGCTATAACCTTGTAAACATATAACCACCCAAGTGTAGGAGCTCCTAAATATATAGAGCATATGTTGACAGGTATAAAGGGAAAGATCGACAGTTATACAGTAATATAGTAGGAGACTTTAAGACCCTATTGACATCAATAGATAGATCATAGAGACATAATATCAATAAGGAAATAGCAGTCTTAAATGACAATATTAGACTGAATAAATTAACTGATATATTTATAACATGAGCCCAAAACAGCAGAATACACATTCTTTTCAAGTGAACATATAACATTTTCCAAGATAGATTACATGATAGGTCACAAAACAAGTCTTAATAAATTCAAGAAGATTGAAATAATTTCAAATCAAGCACCTTCTCTTATCACAATGGTATGAAACTAAAAAATTATACGAAGAAAATGAAAAAACACAAACATATGGAGGCTCTATAACATGCTACTAAATAATGAATGGATTAAAAACAAGATTATTGAAGAAAATTTTTTAAAACTTTGACAAACACATATAAAAATACAATTACTCAAAGCAGTTATGAGGGAAATTCATAGCAATACACACCTACCTCATGAAACAAATAAAATCTCAAATAAACAACCTAACCTTACATTTAAGAAACTAGAAAAATAAATGGCAAAAACTAAAGTGAGTAGAAATAAGAAAAAAATAAAGATCAGAATGGAAATTATATAGAAGTCTAAAAATTACATAGAAGATTTAAAAAATGGTTATTTGAAAAGATAAAGATGGACAAACCTTTAACCAAACTCTTCAAGAAAAAAAAGGACTCAAATAAAATCAGAAATGACAAAGTAAAAGTGTAACCTGATACCACAAAAATATAAAGGATTATAAGAAAATACTACAATTATGTGCCAACAAATTGGACAACCTGGAAGAAATGAATAAATTCCTAGAAACAAAATTTTCTTTTTTTCTTTTCTTTTTTTTTTTTAAGATTTTTATTTCATTATTTTTAGAAAGCGGGGAAGAGAGAGAGGCAGAGAGGGAGAGAGACATCAATATATGGTTGCGTCTCACCTGCCTCCAGCCACAGACCTGGCTGGAGACCTGGTTTGCAACCTGGTTATGTGCCCTGGCTGGGGAATCGAACCTGCGACCTTTGGGTTCGCAGGCCGGCACCTTATCCACTGTGCTACCAGCCAGGGCCTAGAAACAAAATTTTCCAAGACTAAATGAAGAGCTATACCAATAAATTGAATCAGAAATTAAAATATTTCAAACAAACAAAAGTCCTGGACCACATGGCTTCACAGGTGAATTTTACCAGCTATTTAAAAGTAATTAGCATTCCAAAAAATTCAAGGAGGGACAGCACACAGGCTCATTTATCAAAGCCAGTATGACCCTGATAAAACCAGGAAAAAGTATTACAAAAAAAGTGGGGGAGAGGGAAATTATAGGCCAATATCTATGATGAACATAGATATGAAAATCCTCAAAAAACTATTAGCAAGCTGATTTCAGCAATATATTAAAAAGATTGTAAACTGATTAAGTGAGCTTATTCTTGGGATGTTAGCTTGATTCAGTTATCTGCAAATAGATTAATGTGATACTCCACATAAACAAAATATAGGATAAAAATCATGCAATCATATCAATAGATGCAGAAAAAGCATTTGACAAAATCTAGTATCTATTTATGACAAAAAATCTCAGTGAAGTGAAAACTGAGGAAAAATATCTTAACATAACAAAGGCCATATATGACAAACCTACAGCTAATGTCATATTCAACAGTGAAAAGCTAAAAGTATTATCCTCAAAGTCAGGAACAGGACAAGTATGTCCACTTTCACCACTTTTATCCAACAAAGGATTAAAAGCCCTAACCACAACATTTAGACAATAAATTAAATAAGTGGCACTCAAATTTGAAAGGAAGAAGTAACTATTAGCATGATACTATATAGAGAATCCTACAGATTCTACCAAAAAACTTTTAGAGCTGGTAAATGAAATACAATAAATGAATAGGACACAAAATTAATATTCATAAATTGGTTGCACTTTTATACATCAATAAGGAATTATCAGAAAGAGAAATTTAAAAAGCAATCCAATTTACAATTGCATCAAAAAATATAATACTTAGGAATAAATTTAACAAAGAAGTTAAAAGACCAGGATTCAATAAACTGTAAGACATTGAAGAAAAAAATTGAAACACATACAAATAAATGGAAGCATGTAACATTCTCACAAATAGGAAGAATTAACATCATTAAAGAGTCCATAGTATCCAAAGCAATCTATGGATTCAATGTAATCTCTATCAAAGTACCAAGGGCATTTTCCACAGAACTACAATAAATAATCCTTAAAAATATATGTAGAAGCCACAAAAGATCTGTAATAGCCCAAGCAATCTTGAAAAGGTTAAGAACATAGTTGGAGGTATCACAGCACCTGGTAAGAACTATATTACAAGGCTATTGTAACCAAAGTAGCATGGTACTGACATAAAAACAGATACATAGATCAATGGAACAGAATAGAGAGCTCAAAAATAAACCTACACCTATATGGCCAATTAATCTATGACAACTTCTTTGTGGTCATATAAATAATATAAAGAATATAAAATGGAATAAAGACAGTCTCTCAATAAATTCATTTGGGAAAATGGACAGACACATGTAAAAAATGAAATTAGACCACTTTCTTGTACCATGTACAAGAATCAACTCCAATTGGATCAAAGACTTAAACATAAGACACAAAATCATAAAACTCCTAGAAGAAAACATAGGCAGTAAACTCTTAGACTTCACCTTTAGTAATATATTTTTGGATACATCTCCTCAGGCAGACAAAACAAAACAAAAAATAAACCAGTAGGACTACACCAAACTAAAGAGTTTTTGCAAAGCCAAGAAAACCATCAACCAAACAAAAAGCCTAATGAATGGAAGCAGATATCAGCCAATGAATGATACATCCAATATTGTGTTAATCACAAAATTTATAAGAACTCATGCAACTTAACAGCAAAAAACAAGCAATCCAATTTACTTGGCCAGAGAATCCGAACAGACATTTTTCCAATATGGATATACCCATGGCCAATAAACATGTAAAAAGAAGCTTAACATCACTAATCATCAATGAACTGCAAATTAAAGCCACAATAAGATACTACCTGACACCAGTCAGAATAATCAACAAAAAACAAGTATTGAAAAGAATGTGGAGAAAAGGGAACACTCAAACATTATTGGTGGGATTGCAAATTGGTGCAGCCATTATGGAACACAGAATGCAAGTTCCTCAAAAAATAAAAAACAGATCTACCTTATGACCCAGCAATTTCACTTCTGGGTATTTAGCCAAAGAAATTCAAATCACGAATTCAAAAAGACATATGTACCCTTATGATTACTGCAGCATTATTTACAATAGCCAAAATATAGAAGCAACCAAAGTTTCCCATCAATAGACAAATGATAAAAAAAAGATGTGATATATGTATACAATAAAATATTACGTGGCCATAAAAAAGAATAAAATCTTACTATTTGCAACAACCATCAATAGATCTAGAGGGTATTATACTAAGTGAAATAGGTTAGATAAAAGACAAATACTATATGATTTCGCTTATATTTAGAATCTAAAAAACAAATGAAGAAAAGAGAAACAAACTCATAGGAACATCGAACAAATGGATTGCTGCCCGATTTTTGGCAAGGGGGAGGATGTGAAAGGATTAAGAAGTATAAACTAGAAGTTACAAAATAGTCATGGGATGTCAAGTATACAGCACAGAGCACACAGTCAAATAATACTGTAGTATCTATATATGATACCCAGTGAGTACTAGACATATAAGGGGGGCCATTTCTTAAGTTACATAAATGTCTAACCAACCATGCCGTACAATCAAAACCAATATAATACTGAATGTCAATTGGAATTGAAAAATTAAAAAAAAATTTTTAATAAAATAATTTATTTCAAAATTTGGGGAAAACAGTGAACATTAAAAAGTGAATTTACTACGCTGGCTGGGTGGCTCAGTTAGCTGGAGCACAGTCTCATAAACCAAAAGGTTGCAGGTCCAGCCCCAGGTTACGGCACATACCTAGGTTGCAGGTTCAATGGCAGGGTGTGTCCGGGAGGCAAGTGATTGATGTTTCTCTCACATCAACATTTCTCTCTCCATCTCTCTCTCCCCCTTCCCTTTCTCTCTCTCTTCCTCTCCCCACTTACCTCCCCCTTCACCCCCTTCCTCTCTAAAATCAATAAATATACCCTTGAATGAGGGTTTTAAAAAGTGAATTTACTCTTAATGTATCACACCAGAAGTTTTCACAGGTAAATTTCAAAATTAACAAACAGCTACTTTTTAAAGCACTATTATTTATAAAATAATCTAAAAGTTACTTTCAGAAATAAGTTCATACTTCTTTCATCATCGTCAAGACAGATCCTTTTCACATTAACTATCTTGTTCACTTTTTTTGTTTCTCCTTTTGCCTTCCTTTTAGATGATACTGTGTCAGGGGACAATATTCCACCAACCACAAATCCTCCTGAAATTTAACAACAGAAAAGTTAAAATATCAAATCTGGGAAACTGAAAACTTTAAAACAGAACTCTTTAAACTATTACAGCAATTTCCTTACAAAGTACAAAAGAATACATTATTATTATTACTACATTCCACAGCTAATACTTCAAATAACATAAATATCAACCCATTTCCCTAATGTCTCCACTATCCTAAATCTAGAAGCAGTGATTAAATGACTTCTTTTGCTTGTGAACCAATTGTCATCAGCGGAGGCCTGTAACAAACAAAAGGCCAGCAATGAAGTCTTTATTGTAACCCACATGAATTTTGGTCCTTTGACTTAGATATATCCCTCAAAGAGAAGAAATAATTCAATATAGCACAGACTATACTTTCTTGCCCAACCTATCATTTTTATAGAAATACACATTGTGATTTAGTGCTTAATTTTATGCAATCAGAAACCTTGTTACATAGTATAGTCATAACACTATCTATAAAGCCACACACACACCTTAAATTACTACCAAAAAGAAAAAGAACTCTGGCTGATGGCTCAGTGGATGAGGCGCCGGCCTGCGAACCCATAGGTCGCTGGTTCAATTCCCAGTCAGGGCAACATAACCAAGTTGCAAGCCAGGTCTCCAGCCAGGTCTGTGGCTGGAGGCAGGTAAAAGGCAACCATACATTGATGTCTCTCTCCCTCTCTGTCTCTCTCCCTACCCCTCTCTCTAAAAGTAATAAATAAAAAGAAAGAAAAAGAAATCAACATCTCTATAGTAATTAGAGAATCTCAATTTCAACCTACTCTTGTCACACTTCAAGGCAATGATGAGTACATGAGATAATGTATGTAAATACGTAGGACAGTGCTTAACACATAATATATAAAAATAAGCTATAGTGATCCTCATGATTATTTTTTATTGTCAGGCATTAAATTGTAAATTTTACCTGATTGCCTTTCTCGATAATCTACTCGCTCCCCTCGCCAGTATTCCAAAGGTTTCAATCGTGTTCTCTTGGTCCTTCGTACATTTGGTGTGTTGGAGGGCAATACTGAAAAAGATATTAAACAAATTATAGGTATATAAATGTTCAGTTGAATGATATTTTGCAATGGAAAGACTGATATTACTTTCTAGAACACTAATAATGCTTCTATGCAAAACACTAAACCAACAAATTTTAAGACATATGAACTAATAATTTTTAAAATTCCAATGAAAAACTATGCTACTAGCCCTGGCTGGTGTGGCTCAGTGAATTGAGCACTGACCTGTGAACCAAAGGGTCACCAGTTCACTTCCCAGTAAGGGCACATGCCTGGGTTGCAAGCCAGGTCCCCTTTTAGGGGTGTGTGAGAGGCAAACCATACACTGATGTTTCTCACCTTTTCTTTTTCCTCCCTTTCAGTCTCTAAAAATAAACAAACAAACAAGAAAAACTAGGCTATTAGATTAGCAAAGGTTTAAAACTTGTTAATACATAGGGTTAATGATGTTAAAAGTACACAGGAACTCATACATTATAGGTAAAAATGTAAAGTAATTGAAGACAATTTGACAATACCCATAATTATAATACTTTGACTCAAATTTCACTTCTAGAAAATGACTTTGTAGTAATATTCACAAAAATGGGCAAACCTATAAGTAAAAGAACATGTATGGTAGTGCTGTTTACAATAGAAACAGAAAATAGAAATTAAATTGAAAGCCATGTAATTGCTCCATAATAAGAAACGGGTGCATTGGGTAGTCATTTATGCGTGTGTTTGTGTGTGTAATACGCCTATCTACTCACTTTATTGGAACAATGCAAAGCTCTCCATACTAAGTTTAGTTATTTGACTATATAATCACAATCCTATGTTCTTATTTGTTTTTGTTTGTTAAAACTAATTCTAAAAATGGTTTATCAAACTCTCCCAGTATAACTGTATTGTTTAACTAAAAATCTCCTTGCTTTTTCTTAGTTATTTCTTTATATATTTTAGTTGCTAGGTTGTTTGGTAAAAGTTTATGATTTTTCTAGCTTCTTCATAAATTGTTCATGTTGTCATTGCATGTTCTTCCTTACCCTGTTTAGCACTTTTATTTTAACCTTAAATTCCATTTTGCCTAATATTAAAATTGCATTTTTGTTTACATTAACCTAATTCTTTGATGACCTTTGATTTAAAAACTTGTTTTAAGTTCTTATAAACATATAAGTCAATTTGTATTATTTAACTAAATGAAAAGTCTCTATCTTATTAGAGAAATTCAATCCACTCATACTTACAGTAACAAGCTTCCTTATATTCCTTCCATTTTATTTTATTTTTATAAGTTACATTACTGATTCTTTTCATTTTTATTGGTTTAACCAAATGACCATTTCTTTTATCCCCTTGGTTACTTCAAAGCTGTGCTGTGATTGTTCACTCTAATATTAGTTACCTTTCCATTCTTTACACTCAAAAATCAAACATTTCTTCATGAGTATATAAAAAGTTATATTCCTTACTAAGACATGTTATCCCCTCTTTTTTCTCATTTAATAAAATCAAACTTTCAGATATCAACAGTCGCACTTTTCCACCAGGGGTATGTTCCAAGACTCCCAGTGGATGCCTAGAACTATGAATAACAAGTATCAAACACTACATGAGGTCTATCTCAAAATTATCATGCCAATGTCAATATAATTAAGTTTTTGAGGCTGGTATTTTTGGGACAGACCTTGTATATACTATGTTTTTTTCTATATATAATACATTTTTTCCTTTTCACTTAAAGGAAGCCCTTTATGGCTTCTCTCTGACATATCTAAATTGCCTGTGTAACTACTCCTCTGCACTTTGAGGCCATAGTAGTAAAATAAGGGTTACTTGAACACAGGCACTGAAAAGCCATAACGGTGTGTATCTGATCTGATAACCCCGACAGCTAGTAAGTAGCCCAGGTAAGGTATACAGTGTGGATACACTAAACAAAGGGATGACTCATACCTCTGATGGGATCAAGCTGGAATACAGGAGATTTCATCACACTACTCAGAATGGCCAGCAATTTAAAACTTATGAGTTGTTTATTTCTAAAATTTTCCAAGTAATATTCTCAGACCATGGTTGACCACGAACAACTGAAACTGGATAAGAATGTACTACTGTATCCTTTTATTCCCCTATCTTTCTCCCCACCATACCAACTTTTAAGATGATCTGGGTTCAAAGCATTATTACAAAAACTCTTTGCACTTATAAATCCCAAATTACATTAGCAATTAAGTAGCACACACCCTAAGGTAATCAGTTAGGCCCTTTTATAATTCCCCCACCCCCCGCCAGGACTCATGTGGGACCTAAGGCTTCCTTCTCATCTACAGCATATGGCAAAGGTGACGGGAAGTCACTCCTGTTATTACATTATGATTACATACATGGCAATGTATGATACACATATAAGACACTATATAGCAGAAGCAGAGAAATTCTTCCTTGGTGACTTTGAAGAAGCAAGCTGCGGTCTGTTAGGGGGTCTATGAAAAGGGTCATCTGTCAAGGAACTGTAGCAGCTTCTAGAAGCTGAAAATAGTGGCCCATGGCTGACAAACAAGAAAAGAGATACAGTTTCAAGAAACTAAATTGTGCCAACATGCACGTGAGCTTGGAAAAGGACTTCACTTCAAATGAGCCCAGGCTGACAATCCTGGCAACAGTGACAGCGTGTGAAACTCTTAAAAAAGGACCCAGCTACTCTGCACCTGGGCTCCTAGTCCACAGGAATCATGGGGTAATAAACATGTGTTGTCTAAGCCACTAAACTGATTGTAATTTAGTACACAGCAATAGAAAACAAATACACATTACTTAAATTTAACCACATACATGTCAAGATTCATTCTTCAGTGCCATTTCCTCTCTTTGTGACTCAATTCTGATTTATATGACACTTGGTTAGAATACTCAACATGGGTATTTGACATGAAGGATACTAAATCTTGAATTATCTGGAAAATAAACTCAACTATCAGAAAGAAAGGTATCTTGGGGAGATATAAAACTAAATGTATTATAATATATTTCTGAAAATAAACTACAGATGTTACTTTATTCTTCCAGTATTAAACAGATGGACAGTGCTAGTCATTAACTTCTTTCTTTCTGCATGGAAATTTTCCTCTATCCTTAAAATTTAGGAATTTTATTCACTTTATGTTTAGAGGTATATCTTTTTCAGTAATCTGCCTGCCAGTTGGTAAACTCATTCAAACTGCAGATTCAAACTTACATTTAATCCAGGAAGTTTTCTTTAACTGTTTTGTTTTTTTCTAGAGATCCTATTAATTCCATGTTTTGTCTGTCATCTCCATGGTACTTCCATCAGATACCTTCTTGCCTCATGTATTATATTTCTGCTCTGAGGAATTTCTACTGTGTCAATATCAGTTACTAACTGAGCTCTCAACAGTGACTATCTTTACTTTCAGTTCATTTACTGATTTTTTAAACTGAAAAATTATGGTATTTTAGTACTAGGTAGTCTTCTATGCTATAACTGAACCTCTGAAAGTGCTCATAATTCTTTGGTTAACTGTTATCCATCTACTATAAAAGTTCTAGCTCACCACAAGTTGCCTACTGCTCCTGAAGATGATGCTGTTTTCCTCTCTGGTTGCTGGAACCCCTTTTTTCTTTTGTTTACCTATTTCTGACTCTTATTATTCCACTCCAAGACAAGCATTAAGCAGTGTAAGGTATAGCAATTTCTTTTCAGATGGGCTTGCAAAATACTGAGATGTGAGTCTGTGGTGGAAACAATCAGACAAAGCCCTACTGGTTCTCTTCAGGTACAAGGGAAGGAGCACTCATAGCCTCAAGTATAGGGAGAAACATAGCCATTCCAATTCCACAAAAGTGGGAGGTCCCATGAATTCTGACTGGTAAATAGTGTCTTTTTGTGGAGGAACCATGGAGTTTTATTCCTTGCATAGACATCTATCGGGGTGCCCCAGCTGCCAGGCTACTACTTAGTTATCTCACCTACAGTTTTAGTTAAGAGTGAGCTGGACAAAAATGGGAGGAGAAGTTGTCAGGAATAACATCTACCTAGCAGCTCTATTTTACAGAATTCTCTATCCTAGAGTCCTAGCCTAGGTGGGATCATATTCTTTACTATGACAGAAAGAGTCAGAGAATTACTACAGGATTTACATATTGACAATAAAGAAACTCAGTGGCCTGTGATGATTTACTGTGGAATTCATAAAAACTAAATATGTACTTTTAATTTATCTGCCAATTAACCCAAGTAATACTTCCCCCTGCTTGAGAAAAATTAAGTTATATTTAAGAAGAGATTTTATAACATAAAAAGATTAAAAGACAGTAGTCTTACCTAATTTGTGATGTATTTTGTTCTCCTGCATTACTTTGGATCTTTTTACTCTTGAATTACCTGCAAAATGCAAAAGAAAAATTTTACCTGACAATGCATTTTATTACTCCTTCTGCTTTTCACTGTTGAAGAATAAAGACTAATGAAAGACAATGTAACATTTCTCCAGATTTTGGTATAATGAATATATCTAACAAGCAAAAGAGTTAAAAAATACACCCTGGCTGGTGTGGCTTGGTGGATTGGCACCAGCTTGCGAACCCAAAGGTTGCTGGTTCAATTCCCCAGTCAGGGCATATAACCAGGTTGCAAGCCAGGTCTTCAGCCAGGTCTATAGGTGGAGGCAGAAAAAAGGCAACCATATGTACAATGATGTTTCTCTCCCTTTCTTCCTCCTTCCCTGCCCTTCTCTCTGAAAACAATGAATAACATCTTATATTAAAAAAAAAAAAAAATGAGTTAAAAATAAAAAGCAAGTTTTCCATTCCTTGTAAACTTCAGGTAAAATAAGTCACTGGGTGGATAAAAAATGTGGGATATAGTAATTAACAATTAATATGTTAATAATGTAACCTGATATTTAACATTCCAAAATAGTACAACTGTACTGAATTAAGCAATGTGCCAATTATGTCAGGGATTCTTAACTCTGGTGTGGTAAATAGCATCTAAACATGGCTACCATCAATTCTTTCTTCTTCTATGTGCAAATGTCCTTTATTGAGAGATGAAGTCTAATTCCTTCCTCCTAGAATCTCTGCTGGCCATAGTGACTTGCCTGACCACAAAAGCAGCAGAAATGATGTTCTGGGACTTCAAAGGCTAAATCCTAAGAAGACATGCAGGTGTGCACCTGAGCATCTTGGTCTTCACTCCTGGGACAGACAGTCAATATATATGAAGACTCACTACCCTAAGATTGACAGGCTATGAGAAAACTCATGCTAACTACATGGAAAGGTCATGCAGAGGAAAAGTGATGCTTGCTTGGCCAGCCCCCAATTGTTCTAGCCATTCAGGCTGGGTGCCAGCATCATTTCTGTACTTATTTCTGTCACATATGCCTGACCAGCATCTCATCATGAAGAAACAGCAGACAGACCCAGGTTGAAGGTCATGCTAAAGAATGAAATGCCTGTACTTTCTCACACAATGTACAAGTCAGGCAAGTTAGGAAAAGCTTAAAAAACTATTATTTATTGAAGGAAACAGAAGAGACAGGAGTACTAAATGCAATCCATGATCCTGGACTGGATCCAGAACCAGAAAGAAAAAGTACCACTGAAGAACTACTAGTGAAATAAGCATGTAGTGAAGGAATAAAGCAAGTCCTCACTTAAATGTCATCAATAGGATCTTAGGAACTGTGACTTTAAGTGAAATAACATATAAGGAAACAAATTTTATCACTGGCCAATTAAGATAAATAAGTTATGTTCCTTGCCATATTTCTGGTCACAAAAGCCAAATCCCCAAACTTCTAAATTAAGGCCCAAACACTTCTAAATGTTTAATATTTAACATTTAGAAGTGTGAGCTCTACATATTCAAAACAGAGAAACCTGGTATACCCATCACTTAACTCCAAGAATCATCAATATATGACTAATCTTGCTTCATTTATATACCATCATCAATTTAACATTTTAAAATACTGGAGTAGATATCTTATGCGCCAATTACTTCATTATCTCTTACTTCAAAGAAAGGACTGTCACTTACCTCTCTCATTCTCTGTGCCTCTTTTATATCCTTACTTCTCTCAGCTAGATATTAGTCTCACCAATCTCTTAATGTATAGTAAGGCTCCTAAGAGTAAGTTCTCAATACACATTTGCCATTGTGTTCATTTAAATAAAATATAGCCCATCTAATTCCATATGCATGATGCTATAAAAATCAAGACAATAAAAGTAAACAATAACTTACCTGAACTTTCCTGAACTTCTTCATCACCTACATCTGAATTATTCTTTCCAGACATTAAGTAATTCTGGAGCCTGAAAGGTCCACTTAGGGGGAAAGAAAAAAAAAAGCAAAGCATACCATAAAATTTGTGCTTCTGTAATGCATATATCTAATTATCTATTGGTTGGGTGGGCCAAAAAGTTTGCTTGGTGTTTTTCCATAAGATGGCTCTAGTAGTGCTTAGTTGTCTTTAACTTCATTCGAAACAATTTCGAAACATTATATCGTGACAGCGATCATATTAGCGTGCATTAAAAAAAGAAAACTTACTAAAATTGGTGAATTTTTGTGGATTCAATTTAATGTTGATGATAGAAGAATATATGTATGGAGATGGTGTTGTGACTGATCAAATGAATCAAAAGTAGTTCGCGGAGTTTTGTGCTGGAGATTTCTTGCTAGACAATGCTCCACAGCTGGGTAGAGCAGTTGGAGTTGATAGGAATCAAACTGAGACATTAGTTGAGAACCACCAACATAATCAAAATATCCAAATCAACAGTTATTGGTGAAAATGAAAAATGTGTCTTTATTTGACAGAGAAAACTAAACAGACTTTTTGGCAACTCAACAACTTAAATGTCATTTTTCTCCTAAAACTGACACAGGATTCTTTCTTGTAAAACCAATAATCATGCTATAGGTCAACAAGAATATACTTACTTGCTGCATAAAGCAGAGTCTACAATTCAAACGTGATACATACTAAATTTCACAGCCTTCTAAAACAAACTCATGGATCAGAGTTATGAATTTAAATCACATCAAATAGCACCATTCAATAAATCAAATTATAATAAAATTATATATAAGTCAGCTAATTAAAAATATATATATGTTACCAAAGAGTGGAATTTAACATACAGTCCAGAAATGATTTAAAGATGATTTTTCTTATCTCGGTCCTAGATCAGTTTCTTCCTCTTATGAACCTATTAAAGGGCTAGTAGACATAACCCATTAAATAATAAATCTTAGCCATCCCTTAAGTCTGCGAATATGCTATAATTTACCATTCCTTCATTTTTTTTTTTTTAAGATTTTATTTATTATCTTTAGAGAGAGGGGAAAGGAGAGAGAGAGGGAGAAGGACATCAATGTGTGGTTGCCTTTCACCTGCCTCCAGCTAAGGACCTGGCTGGAGACCTAGCTTGCAACCTGGTTATGTGCCTTGGCTAGGAATCAAACCAGTGACCTTTGTGTTTGCAGGCTGGCACCTTATCCACTGTGCCACCAGCCAGAGCCCATTCCTTCAGTTTTAAAGGAGGTACATGACTTCAAATTAGGTTAATCTGGTTTGCTCATTAAGTATGCTTGCTTTAAACATACAGGGTAGGGCAAAAGAACAGCAGGTTTACAGGTGTGAGTATGCAAACACAGCTTATTTTTGTATTATTATTTCTTAATTATTTTCCATATAAACAACTATAAACCTACTTTTACCCCGCCCTGTATATCTAAACTTCTTAGATATTCCTCCTTTCAAGAGGCAGGGCCTAACTGCCCTCTCTCCTTGAATGTGCTTTGAACTTAGTGCTTTGTTTTGAATAGAATAAAGTGGAGATGACAATGTGCAACTTCAGACATTAAAAGGCATTACTAATTTCCATTACAGTCACTTTCTCTTAGATCACTTGCTTTGTGAGGAGCTAGCTGCCATATTGAACCACCCTACGGAGAGGACCAAATTACAAGAAACTGGGGCCTCCACCTAATAGCCAGGTAAGGATGCCACCTTGTAAGTAAATCCTCCAGTTCCTGTCAAGCCTTCAGAGAATACAAATATCTTGACTGCAACATCTCAAGAGAATACCTGAGCCAAAACTAGCCAACTAAGCTTCTCTCAGACTTCTGACCCACCGAAACTATGAAACAATAAATGTCTGCAATTCATTATAAAGTTTTGAGGTAATCTGTTACACAGCAACTAGTAAATCCTATGATCTGTAGAACACATGCATACCTTCCTTCCAAAACTAAAGTCTTAGGCTCTCTAGAATTAGAGTCAGACTCCACTGGTGTCTTGCAAAGATGTCCATTGGTCTGAAGATTTAGATGAACATTTTGTGCAGTCATGATGCCATCTTCATCTTCTGAGTTTACTGTAACTCTATAAAAATGAAAAGTTTGTAATTGTTTACATTTTTTATAAAATATTTCTTTCAGAAAAAAACCACGGAAGTGGATAGATAATATTGTTAACAAATATCAACTAACTCTGTTCAGTTCCTAGGACTTAAAACTAGCCCACGAAGAACATTTGATTTTAGAACCTACCAAGAGCTCTAATTTGAAAAATTCTGATAAGAGAAGTAGCACAGACCTGGCCTACTATGGAAGTGATGACAGGAGGAAATTACCTACAGGCAGTTTACAGTGTAATCTAACTATAAAGTTCATCTATCATAGTTTTTTAGAAAGCCCACAAACAATTGAAATTCTTTTCTTTATACTCCTACTCAGCATAAGAATAGTCTCATCTCTTTGGTAGCTAGCAGCTAATTAGTTTACCCAATACATACGAGATACAAGAAACGCTATTCCTAGACTATATAATATCTTCTAATAGCTCTTAAAAGTTAGGCTTTAACTTGTTTCTCAACTCAGTTTACCAGCTGGCTTTTATCATATGTGAGAAAACAACTTGCATGCAATATAATTAATGAGCATGCAAACTTCTAAGAATTCTTAGATAGTATAATTTTAGAAGTTCTATCATCCCTCTAGGTCCAACCATCAAAGTCAAAAGAAATAAAAGGAATTATAAGAGAATGTTATAAATTGATTCCTAGAAACACACAAATTTTATATGGTATGTGAATTATACCTCAATAAAACTGTTAAATCTAAGATAGTGAGTTTCTGCTCAAACTGGCTTATAGGAATATTAAGTTTAAGTGCTTGCATAAATTTAAAATGAGAGAAACTATGAATAAATTGCTTCTTATGCTTTAAGGGCACTAGAGGTCTCTAAGTGCCCCCCACCCCCACAAAAAAAGGTTTTAACAGAGGCAGTTTAATTAATGACCGTGATTACTAAGTTGTAAGAAGCTAAAAATGGAATTCTTAAACAAGCTAAAAGTCTTAACGTCAGTTACATACTTAAACAGAGAAGTAGCTCGTGTAATATTTAGGAAGATATGAGGAAGACTACTTACACAAATGATAGGTTAATTTATTAATGTGACTGAAAAACTATTATCTGTGCATATGTGTGCATACATATGTGCATGTGTGTTAGCATAATAGTCTAGTATTTAAAAAGCCTGGATTTATTTTCTCTCAAAAGACCTAATAAATTTTAATTACTAAAATTCTTCTACTTGTTTTAATAGTGAGAATAGCACCAATTCTTTAAAAGTTGTAAAATATAAAATTATATGCCCAACTAAGTTTAATAATAATAACAGCTAATGTGTTTCACAAAAGAATTCTTAGAGTGGAATTTTGTAAGACCTCAGTATACCAGCTCAAATGATTTTCAACATCTTTAGTTAACTTTAAGACTTTAGATTACTATTAAATTATGTTCATTGATAATTATTCTTTGGATATCTGAACAATTCCTAAGACAAAAGATATAAAACTGGTTTTTTTAGACTTCTTTTGTCTGGGAAACTCCTTATTTCACCTTCTATTTTGAATGAGAACCTTGCTGGGTATAGTATTCTTGGTTGCAGGCCTTTGTTTTTCATTGCTTGAAATATTTTTTGCCATTCCCTTCTGGCTTGTTGTGTTTCTGTGGAGAAATCAGCTGATAACCTTATGGGAGCCCCCTTATATGTTATTAGCTGTTTCTCTCTTGCTGCTTTTAGCCTTGTCTCCTTGTCTTTTAAATTTTCCATTTTCATTATGATGTGTCTTGGAGTGGGCCTGTTCGGGTTCATCTTCCTTGGAACCCTCTGTGCTTCCTGAGTTTGCATGACATTTTCTCTCCTCAAGTTAGGGAAGTTTTTTGTCATTACTTTTTCAAAGATGTTTTCTATCCCTTACTCCCCTTCTCCTTCTGTTATCCCTATGATAAGGATGTTATTACATTTCATGTTGTCCTGCAGCTCTCTTAAGACCTCTTCATTCTTTTTCAGTCTTTTTTCTTTTTTTTTTCTCTTTTTTCTCTTTTTTCATTTTGTTGCACTGCCTGGGAATCTTTTTTTTTACACTGACCTCCAGCTCAATGATCTGATCCTCTACTTTCTCTAGCCTGCTTTTGATTCCTTCTAATGTGTTCTTCAATTTAGAAATTGTATTCTTCATTTCCTCCTGGCTCTTACTGATGGTTTTTAATGCTGGTATAGTTCTCAGTAAGTTCCTTGTAGCTTTCCTGGAGTTCTTTGTAGTTCCCCTGGAGTTGTTTGTAGTTTTCTGTGAACTCGCTGAGCTCATTAAGCTTCTCTATCATCATTATTTTGAATTCCATGTCTGAAAGGGTGCTTGCCTCTGTTTCATTTTGCACTTTTCCTAGGACTTCATCCTTTCCATTTGCTGAGGGTTTATTTCTTTGTCTCCCCATTTTAGGTGACTCTTATTCATTTCTGCTTCTTGGATTGGTCTGCCTTGACTTACTGTCTTAGTGGTGTGACCTTGTGTGGTGTAGAAGTGCACTTTTACTTCCTGGATCTGTGCTTGGTGATGTCAGCTCATGTCCCAGTCTGGGCCTAGTCAGCCAGTTGGAGACTACCAGTGGGATTTCTTTTTGTCTATAACAGCATACACTAATATATTTCAGGGCACTCTATCATTTATTTCAGTATATCCACATTTTGTAATTTCTCACATATAATATGTATTAATTGATGAATAAATGAACCAATCCTACATCATAAGCAAAAATGCATTTTACATAATAAAAAATGCCTAAGAATAATGCTTAACTCTCTAAGTTGTTAGGATTGATGAGAATTCATTGAAAGCACCTAACAAGTACTTGGCACATGATAAGCACTCAAAATATGTTAACTATTATCATCTTAGGAGAAGTATTATAATGTATTTCTAATTATGAAACTCATGTTAACCTTGTTTAAAATGAAACAAATTAAATTGCGTACTTAAAAATGATTAAGACGGTAAATTTTATGTCATGTGCTTTTACCACAATTAAAAATAAAAAGGAAGTAACTCTCAGGCAATGATAATATTGAATACCTTACTAAATTTATCACTGATTTCCATGTGCCAATGATAATACTTGCTTTTTTATATTTATCACTCACCTCCCATGTGCCACATATTACTTCTCCCATTTAACATCAGCAAACACATTCAGAGCACTACTTTGCCCGGGGTGCCTCCCAGCTGAATAGCAGGGCCTGCCTACCAGGCTGTCAGGCTACAGTACCCTCTATGCTAACATGCCTCTCTACATATAGATGATCAAACACATACTGAACAACTATGTTGTAAACATAACAGACATTACCCAGAAAGGTCAAGATTTCTCTTCTTATTCATGTCTCCCTCATCACATTCCGAAGACTTATTCTGGGGAGAACCAGAAATTTCACCATGAGCAGTAATCCCTCCAGAATCCTTTGCATTTACAATCTTCCGTGCTCTTGAGGGGCCTGAATTAGTTCTCTTCTGCCCTTTAACTGGAACAGGTTTTTTCCCAGTATTCTTAGAAGACTGATTCGTTTTCTCAGCAGGTTTTTGTCCACTTTTGTTATGCACAGACAATTCATTTCTTATTGAAGAATTGTTATAAATAAGACCTGAAAGAATCAATGATAACTTAAAGTTAGCGTAACATTTATCTAGATGATGTGGCTTACTGAAATTCTAACATTACTTATATTTACATACACACACATCCCAATCTCATAGGCTACATTTGTTTTCAAATTAAATTCATAAACTCTGCTGTTCTTCCTTTTATTTATTTTAAAGATTTTATTTATTGTTTCCAGTGAGAGACGAAGGGAGAGGCAGAGAGGCAGAGAAACATCAATGTATGGTTGCCTTTCACCTGCCTTCAGCTACAGACCTGGCTGGAGACCTGGCTTGCAACCTGGTTATGTGCCCTGACTGGGGAATCGAACCTTTGGGTTTACAGGCCAGTGCCTTATCTGCTGTGCCACCAGCAAGAGCTGTTCTTCCATTTTTTAATACATGTGCAAAACTCTTTAAATTTATGACAAGCTCCCAAAACTACCCTCTCTGGCTCTGCCCACTACTCTTCTTGCTACCCTTAAGATCCTGTTATTCCCCAAGGTTCCAGCTTCATTTTCTCACTCCCTATACTTTCTTTGAGGGACCTATGTACCTGTAATTTGAATTACTATCTACATGTTGATATCTTTGCCTACCCCTCTCCCCAAATCTGCCCTTCTGGTTTTAGTTCCTATCTTAATGAAAATTATAACTACCTACCAAAATCAAATCCAGTCATCCAAGGCTCCTACCCCAATGAATATCTGTAAAATTAACTGATTTAATGTTTCTATTAATTAACTTTGTCAAGAGGTCTTATTTGGACCCGACCAATGTTATCAGTTGGCTGGACATCATCCTGCAGAGTAAAAGGTTTCACGTCCAACTCCCAGCCACAGCACATGCCTGGGTTGTGGGTTCAGTCCCTGGATGAGATGCATGAGAGGCAACTGATCAATGTTTCTCTCTCGCATCACTGTTTTTCTCCCTCCTTTCCCCCTCTCTAAAAATAAATAAAATCTTTAAAAAAAAATAGATTTTCTCTGGAGAATAAGAGTATATATAAATTAACTTAAAGCCTCTTACACAATAATTTAGGGAGAGCCCTCTATGAACATAATCTAAATAAATACTTACTCTGATCTGATTTTACCATCCACCAACTAGATGGACGCCTGGAAATTCTATGACTTCTTGTGACAGTCAAAGTCACTTCCTCGGGTATAAGACTGTTCTTCTTGGACCCACTTGAAAAATCCTTCTTTATACGTTTCCTACTTTTTTCCCGATTTGCTGTATGAGGAACAGTGGTGTGGCTTTCCTTACTTTCTAAATTAAAAACAAACAAACAAACATAGAAACAATTCATTATCTACTGAACCAATGTATTTTCAGAAAAGCACAACAATTTTTTAAATAACTTTTCAATTATAGAAATTTCTTAAGTTTATTCTGTGAGCTTCTTTTCATTTTTACTTTTTAAAAGTTACATTTTGTCAAAGGATTACTAACTTTCTGCCAGTTAAATGCAAACTTTTCACATTGCATGATAACTAACATATACTCCTGAAACAAACAAAAAATAATACGTATATTCTGAAAAGGAAAAATACAAAATATGGCTCCTTCTAACTACCTACCAATGTCCCACATAAAAAAGTAACTACTGCTTTCCTGTTTTGAAATAATTCATGATTTCTGTCCATTAATCTTTTGGAAGAGGAGATTTTAAATGAACTTTCAATAAAGAGACCTTTCATATATGAAACAAAAATTGTGAACAGAATTTTAAAAACAGAATGGAAAGAAACAATATAGCAAGCTAAATGCATTTAAAAAGATTCGACATCAATAGTAATTTCATTTTATGACAAAGGCAAAGGGGTAAAAAAAGAATCTAACCGAAGGAATAGATAAATTCTAGTTTTAGTTTTGTGACTAACAACCAAGAAGGGGAAATCAGGAAAATACAGGCTAATTTAATATAAATATTGCTCCTGAGATAGATATATACCACCAAAATACACTTAACGAGAGAAAATTTCATTTTTTCAGAAGTAGATTTAAAACATCAGATATTACTAGACAAAATGGATAATTTTCTTGACCGTCAAATTAATTACAAAACCAGCATTTATTAAGCATCTAAGACTAAGATTACTACAGAGCCCAAAGAATAAATTAAAATCTTATCAACTTATAAAATACACAAAGTAAATAAACTGCATAAAGGTATGTAAGACAAATAGAGCAGGTATTACATATAACCACATAGTAATAGGAGTTGAAATCTGACAACAGAAGATCAGAGCTTTCTTTATAAAAGGAAAATCTGCGGAAATAAACAGAGATGACATTTATCTGATGCAAAGGGATAATTTTCTCAAGGTTTGAATGTAAAGAAAGAACAAACCATTAAAACTTGGGGAATATGGAGAGTCATAAAAACTTGTAAGTGATATGAGGAAATGTAATCAATAAAAAAATAGAAGAAACTCAAACTAAGAAATAGGGAGGTGAACCAGATTATTGCAGTATCAGAAACTAGCTAGTATTTGATTAGGTTGGATTGAAAACTGCATCTCTGTCATCCTTACTATCTACAGCATAAGACACTGTATTTGACACATAGTATCTCAATAAATAAGATGCGAAATACTGAATTCAGTGTTTCACTAGGCAATGAAATTGGCAGAGTGCTGGTATCCAGTGTGAGCTACTTTTGACACTAACTATGGTTTCTGGTACTCAAAAGTATGGTTACAAACCAGCTATATCAGAATCTCCTGGGAGAAAATGTTTAGAAATACAGAATTTGGAGTCCGCCTCAGACCTACTAAATCAATTTATTAATCAGTATTTTAACAGGATCTACAGAGGAATTCAAATGCACATCCAAGTTTGAAAGTACTGTTCTAAGAGATTCAGTCATTCTTCTTGTTAAACTTGATTAAGGAGTAGAGAAATAAAGAAAATTAGCCTAATAATGTCAAGATCCCTCATGCAATACCATTCTGATTCTATTTGGGTAAGTTATAGAACTTGGCAATTTTCTGAATTTGGAATATAGGCTATGATTCAGGCTTATAAAAAGAGTAAAAGAAAAATACTGCCCTGATAATGAACAAGGCACAAAAAAGTGTATGAAAAAATAATACACTTTACTAATATTGTGCGTAATACTAGTATCAACCAGTACTTTGGAAGTTATCACAATGAGAGATATTGGAAGAGTCACTATATACAATGTAAAAATTCAACAGTAAAGGCCTTTCAGGGAGTGAAAGTATAAAATAATAAAGGGTCAATTTACAAAGCACTTAAGAAAGATATAGAATTGTCAACATGGTTGCCACTGACTTGTAGTTTAAGAAAGTATTTGCAATGGCTAAAAGTAAAGGGATGAAAAAATGCATATTTCAAGCAAATGGACATGAAAAAAGGCTGGGGTAGCAATACTTGTATCGGACAAAATAATTTCACAACAAAGGCCATAAAAAGAGACAAAGGACATTTCATAATACTCAAGGGAACAATCAATCCATCAAGAAGACATCACCCCTTGTAAACATATATGCACTCAATAGAGGAGCAATTAAATACAAAAGAAAAATCCTGGAGGACTACAAGAACATTGACAGCAACACACTCATAGTAGAGGATTTTAACACCCCATTTTAACAATGGACAGACCTTCCAAGCAAAGAAACAGCAAGTATATTGTGGCATTAAACAACACTCTAGATCAAATGGATTTAACTGATATACACAGAACTTTTTACCCTAAGGAAGCAAAATACATTCTTTTCAAATACACACGGAACATTCTCAAAAACAGACCACTGGTAGGACACAAAACAAGCCTCAACAAATACAAGAAAACTGCAATTAAATCAAGCATCTTCTCAGATCAAAACAGATTGAAACTAGAAAGCTAACCTTAAGGAAAAAAACCCAAAACATTCAAATTCATGGAGAATGAATAACATGTTATTAACTAATGAATGGGTTAACAATGAGAAGAAGAAATCAAAAACTTTCTGCAAACAAATGGAAATGAACACACAACAGCCCCAAACCTATGGACACAGGGAAGGCACTCCTGAGAGGACAGGCCTCTCAGGAGTAAGAATCTCAAATAAACAACCTAACCTTACAGCTACAAGAACTAGAGAAATAACAAAGCCCAGAGCAAATAGAAGGAGGAAATAAGATCAGAGAAGAATTAAATGATACAGCGACTAAAAGAACAATTCAAAGGATCAATAAATCCAGGAGCTGGCTCTTTGAAAAGAAAAACAAAATTGACAAGCATTTAACCAGACCAATCAAGATTAAAAGAGAGAGGACCTAAACAAATAAACAAAATCAGAACCTAGAGAGGAGAAATCAGAACTGATACCACAGAAATACAAAAGATTGTAAGAAATTACTATAAACAGCTATATGATAAGAAATTTGACATCCTGGGTGAAATGGGCAAATTTCTAGAAACATATAATCTTTCAAAACTGAACCCAGAAGAAGCAGAAAGCCTGAATAGACCAAGAACAACTAGGATAACTGAAGCAGTAATAAAAAAACCTCCCAGAACACAAAACCCCTGATTGGCTACACAGCCAAATTTTACCAAACATTTAGGGAAGAACTAATCCCTATCCTTTTCAACCTATTCCAAAAAATCCAAGAGGTAAAACTCCCAAACTCTTTCATTGAGGCCAGTATTTTTCTAATCCCAAAACCAGATTAAGACACAACAGAGAAGGACAACTACAGACCAATATCACAGATGAACATAGATGTTAAAATCCTAAACAAAATATTGGCAATCTGGATCCAGCAATACATTAAAAAGATCATACACCAAGATCAAGTGGGATTCATCCCAGGGGTGTAAGAATGGTATAATATTTGCAAATCAATAAATGTAATACACCACATAAACAAAATGAAAGACAAAAATCATATGAGCACATCAATGAAAAAGTGTTTTATAAAGTACAGCACCCATTTATGAAAAAAATCACTCAGCTAAGTAGGAATAGAGGGAGCATACCTCAACACAATAAA
Organism: Noctilio leporinus; assembly: GCA_004026585.1. Lineage (NCBI taxonomy): Eukaryota > Metazoa > Chordata > Mammalia > Chiroptera > Noctilionidae > Noctilio > Noctilio leporinus. Next base: position 154,367 of record PVIW01003337.1, read on the forward strand.
GACCATATATAAGAAACCTGTAACCAACATCATACTCAAAAGGTGAAAACTAAAAGCTTTCCCCCTAAGATCAGAAACAAGACACGGGTGTCCACTCTCTACACTTCTATTCAACATAGTTTTGGAAGTTCTAGCCACAGGGATCAGATAAGAAAAAGGAATCAAAAGCATCCAAATTGGAAAGGAGGAAGTTAAACTGTCATTATTGCAGATGACATGATAGTGTACATAGGAAATCCTATAGACTACACCAAAAACCTACTTGACCTAGTAAGTGAATTTGGCAAAATAGTTGCATACAAAGTCAACATCCAGAAACTAAAGGCATTTTTTACTCTCGTTTTTTTTTTTAATTTTATTGTTGTTGTATTACATCCATCCCCTTTTGCTCACCTCTGTCCCCCTCCCCACCCACCCATTCCCCCCAAAGTCAATTCCACCTGTTGTCCATGTCCATGGTTCCTTTATACTAGGTTCTTGTCTAAGCTGCTCCCCTTCTTTGCCTCTGCCTCCCCTCTGGCCCCAACCCTGTTCCCCCTAACCACTGAAGGCCTATTCTGAAGGCATTTTCTTATATCAACAAAGGAACATCAAAGATAGATATTAGAAAATAAATCCCATTTACGCTAGCAACAAGAAAAATAAAAGACCTACAAATAAACTTAACCAAAGAGGTTAAAGACTTGTACTCGGAACACTACAGAACACTGCAGAAAGAAATTAAGGAAGATGCAAATAAATAGGTTCCAGGATGGGACAGATCATATGTCAATATTTTTCAACCTCCTGTGAATGTTATCTCCTACCTTATAAAACGGTCAAGAAGAATTATATACATATAAAGCATCTAATACATTTGATAAGTGTTTTCTATTTCACTAACTATCCTGGAGAAAATTCTATAGGTTTCTACTACCTAAAAAGTGATACTGTAAAGGAGCCCCCATTAACGGCCTGTAGGGGGATGTAAAGGGTTAGCGGCCATGGCTCTTGGGCAGCAGGCAGCTTGAGTGAAAAGGCCTTGGCTCCTGGACGGGAGCCAGCCGTAGCCAGCTTGAGAGATAAGAAAGGTGCTGAAAAACTAGCTTTAATTTCTATGTCTGTTTCTGTAACCTCGCTTGCAAGGCCAGGGAGTGAAACTTCAACTATAAAAGTTGCTTTTTGCCTTAGCTCAGGGCCCAGAATTTGGAGAGCAGCTTCTCCTCTGGGACCACACGTGAATAAGGATCGTACTCCTGCGCTTCCCCAGTGTCTGGTCTGTTTCCTTCTGAATTCTGATAGAACAATACAAAGAACATAAACTGATCTATTTATCGTGGTATTAGATAATTGTTCTCAGTCCTGGTTGGTGTGGCTCAGTGGATAGGCAACCACCTGTGAACCCAAAGGTTAGATTCCCCAGCCGGGGCACATATAACCTGGTTGCAAGCCAGGTCTCTAGCCAGGTCTGTAGCTGGAGGCAGCCAAAAGGTGACCATACATACATACAGAAGATGCTTGCTTCTCTCCCTTTCTTCCTCCCTCCCTGACCTTCTCTTTGAAAATAATGAATAAAATCTTTTAAAAAAATAAAAAAAAAAAAGATAATTGTTCTCTGTGTTTCAATTATCATCCCGTGAACATACGTACATCTGTTGGTCTAGAGACCTCACCAGATTGATCTTTTTTAATGGTGAAAACTGTTTTAGTAATCTGTGTTATTTCAGTGTTTATTTTTTTTATTTTTTATTTTTTAAAGATTTTATTTCATTATTTTTAGAAAGAGAGGAAGGGAGAAAGGCAGAGAGGGAGAGAGACATCAATGTATGGTTGTTTTTCACCTGCCTTCAGCCACAGACCTGACTGGAGACCTAGTTTGCAACCTTGTTATGTGCCCTGGCTGGGGAATCGAACCTGCGACCTTCAGGCCGGCGCCTTAACCACTGTGCTACCAGCCAGGGCTATTTCAGTGTTTAAAACCTTGTTTAGCATTTAATGTCTGTTAGGTAAATGAGTAAATGATGGAGTAACAGTGTGGATTTTTATCCTGTAAGAAATAGCTCCACACCATCCTGTGTCTTTTGGTTTTTGTCTTTTTAATATTCATCCAAGATAATTTTTTGCTGGTTTTTTATTTGTTTTTCACAAAGAGAGGAAGGGAAAGGGAGAAACACTGATGTGGGAGAGAAGCATTAATTGGTTGCCTCCCACATACACTCAGACTAGGGATTTGAACCCACAACCTAGGCATGTCCCCTGACCAGGAATTAAACCTGTGACCTTTCAGTTACGGGACAACACTCCAACCAACTGAGCCACAGTAGCCAGGGAAATCCTGGGGATTCCCCTCCTCCCATCCAATTTATATTTAAATAAACCTCAAGAATACATGATGCTGTCTTGAGTTCTTGCTACTACCTGGTTTGTTTGTTTTTTCCTCTTACTTCTTCCATCATATGTGCTTGCCATGTTAAAAGCCACACAAAAATCAAGCGGCTTCTATTTGAATTACATGTGAAATAAAGAGATTCTAAAAAAGAGCCCATACGATTTTGAGGCTCTTTATAGATATAGGCTTACTCTGCCTATTTTCCAAAGCTAAATAGGAATGCTACAAAAACAAAGAAGAATAATGTTTGCAGTTATATTTAATATAAATACTTACCTGTAGGTGGCATCTGTTTTTTTGAAATATGAACATTTCTCTTCTTTTCATATGCTTCCATACTTCTGTCTGAATTTCTTTGTGACTTGTCTTGAGCAATATATGACATATTTATATTTTCATATTTAGCTTGTGCTTTATCAACCTGTTCTTCAACTACATTGGCCTTAACTTTTCTTTTCTGTTTTTGTTTTACTGTCTTTTTGTTTCCAGATGATTTTTTTGCATTCTTAGAATACATTCCATTTTTTGTAGATCTACAATTATTTTCTATTTCATCTGTCAAAGCACAATTCCTACCCACTTTTGTTTGTTCAGAGGGCTGAGATTTTTCTAGTGGGTGAGCTTTACCAGAATGTTTGTCATTTGTCAAAGTCATGGTTGTTACACTGTGATGCTTTCCTCTTGACTTCTTACTTTGAATGAGTGCAGTGTTCCCAGTAGGGGATACTGGGCATTGTTTTGGAGGAACAGCCTTTCGTGGTATAGTAATCCAAGACCGACTGGCAAAACTATCTGATTCATCAATTACAAATTCATCCTCGACATTCATATCATTAGCAGGAGATGACTGAAGTGGAGCAGTTGCTACATACCTAACAACAGGACTGAAAAAAAAAAAGATGGTACAATAAATAATAACTCAAAAAAAAAAATAAAGCTTTTACCTTTGCTTAGTGAAGAAATTAAAATAATCTATACAATAAATAAAATCTACATATCTTTTAAAACAGCAGTTCACATCTCCTTAATTTTCGCTTACCCTTAAAATGCCTTCCTTCCTTTTATATTTTTATAATCTGATTACAATCATTGATATTATTAATGGGATCATAGAAATTTAGAACTGGAAGAAAGCCTAGAACATCAACTAATTTGATGCCCCCACCCATTGTAAATTTATTAAACTTGAAACCCAAACTCTGGCCTGTGGCTCAGCTGCCTATTAAGTGTCATCCTGTGCATCAAAAGGTTGCAGGTTTCATCTCCAGATGAAACATACACCTAGCATACACCTAGGCTGCAAGCTTGATCCCCAGTTAGGGTGTATATGAGGGGCACTGATCAATGTTTCCTTCTCTCTCTTTCTCCCTCTCTTCCTCTCTAAAAAATCAGTAAACATATCCTCATTTGTAGAAAAAAAGTTGAAACCCAGAGACATGTAAATATAGCCCAGATACATCAACTGACAGTCCAAAAATGCATGCTATTATTACATATAATGTTATATTAGATTTATGTTTGTACAGATGTCTCTTCAGATTTCTTCTCATCCAAATTGGGTTTCCAGACCCAATTCCAACAAATAATTTCTCAGACACCACCAATAATACATCTGAGAATTTAGCTCAGTTTTGACACTACTCAGAGACAGCATCGAATGCCACAGGTTACAGGCTCCATCCCACAAGACTACCCACACACACCCACACACTTTTCAGATATCAACCACAGCCCATACTACCTATGCCTCTTACAGATAAGCTGGATAATGGAGTTCTCAACAACCCCTTCCAGGTCAGAATGCCAATTTCAAGTCCAGATTGTACTTCTGACCAATTGACTATAAATGAGGTTCCCAGAACCCCTTCCTCAGGTTTGATTAATTTATTAAACAGTTCATATAACTCAGAATGACATGTCACTAGATCACCGGTTTATTGTAAAAGGCTACATAACTGAGGACCAACCAGATGAAAAGAGATGCATAGGGCTCGGTAAGAAAGCACTCCAGGCTCACTGCATCTCCAAGTGTTCATTGGCCAGGAAGCTCTTGGGTTTCTAAATGGAGGTTTCCTACATAGTTGTGATTGATTAAATTATCGGTCATTGGTAATTGACTCAACCCCCAACTTCTCTCCATCCTTGGAAGTGTGGGGAAGGGTTGAAAATTTCAACACTAATCACAAGGGACATAGTTTCCTTTGGCAGCTAGTCCCCATTCTTACCAAGGCTTTCCAAAAGTCACCACAGTAATACAACAAAAGACTTGTTTCACTTTTAACACTTAGAAAATTCCAAGAGCTCTGGTAGTTGTAAACCAGGAATTGTGGCCTTAGACCAAATACATATACTGTACGAAATATATTTAAGTCATCTAAATGACCAAATATTTCTTATAAATCAGAATATTGCAACATTCAAAACAAGATTATTTCTGAGGCACCTTCAAGTCTAATATCTAAGAAGATACTAGTAAGTTATATTCTGTAAAAAAATCATTCCAAGTATGAATTATTCACACACATTTTCATGTATGTTTCAATATTGTGATCATGATATAGAAATAAATGGAGCACATCTAGAAAAGTGCATCGGGATTAAACAGTACATCTTCAAATTAGTTGGGAAAGCTTTTCAGAGAAAGAAAAATGTATTCAAAGGATAGTATCCCTCCAAAATTCATAAATTAAGACCTAATCTCCAATGGGATGGTGTCTGAGCGTAGGACCTTTAGGAGCTGATGAGGTCATCAACTTGGAGTGGTCACGAATGCAACTCGTATCCTTCATAAATGAGACCCAAGAAAGCCCCTTGGTACCTCTTACCATGGGAGGTTATAGGAAGAAGATAAGATACCTAGGAACCAGAAAGCAAACCTCACCAGATGCTAAATCTATTGGATACTTGGCCTTGGACTTTCTCAGCCTCCAGAACTATGAAAAATAAATTTCTGTTGTTTATAAGCCACAGTCTATGGTAGTCTGTTATAGCAACCCAAATGGACAAAGACAAACACTATTAAAGTGAGGAATAAAAAAAGATGACTCCTGGCTAGGTGAAAAATCAAAAGACCTAGTGACTTTTGAGTTGGATCTCCAAGGATGGGTAAGATATGGTCATGAGGAAATGTAAAAAAGATGATCAGAAGCAAGAACGCATTAAGAATGGTAGGTAGTTACATCTGACTACAGCAATTAAGCATAACGTTAAATTTACTCACTAAGCCCTGGCTGGTAGCACAGTGGATAAGGCACCGGCCTATGAACCCAAAGGTCGCAGGTTCGATTCCCCAGCCAGGGCACGTAATCAGGTTGCAGACTAGGTCTCCAGTCAGGTCTGTGGCTGGAGGCAGGTGAAACACAGCCATACATTGATGTCTCTCTCCCTCTCTGCCTCTCTCCCTTTCCCTCTTTCTAAAAATAATGAAATAAAATCTTTTAAAAAATTTACTCACTAGTTCAATAAAAAGAACATTAAAAATAAATTATTTTGGACAGAGATATAATTAGCCCATAAGTATACCATATTTGTATCAGATGGTAGGGATAACATTCACAAATAGGTTAAAAGATTCCAGGGAGAGAGGGAAAGGGAGAAAGAAGGGGAGAGAATGAGAGAGAGAGAGAGAGAGAGAGAGAGAGAGAGAGAGAAAATACCTCAACTATAGAACAGATGCTGAATAAAAGAGGAATTTCATTCATTATGTTTTTATAAAGCTTTCCTAACATATTCACTAGCATTCTCATAGTTACCAGAGAAAATACAAAAGAAACCCTAAACTCATGGAAAGAACAGTTTATGACTTAATCTGCTAAGAAAGAAACATAAAATAGCTAAACTATAAAGCAAACATGAAACTATTTAAAAAACACTGAAACCCTGGCTGGTGGCACAGTGGATAAAAGCACCAGCCTGCAAACCCAAAGGTCACTGGTTTGATTCCCAGCCAGGGCACATAACCAGGTTGTAAGCCAGGTCTCCAGCCAGTTCCATGGCTGGAGGCAGGTGAAAGGTAACCATACACTGATGTCTCTCTCCCTCCCCCTCTCTTTAAAAATAATTAATAAAATCTTTAAAAAATTAAATTAAGTTTTTAAAAAGGAAAAAAAAAAAAAAAAAACCACTGGAGACTTGGGGAAAATCTTGAAGTTCTAGAATAGACCTTAAAAGAAAACTGAAACTGGCATATGACAGGGAAAAAGGTGCGCCAAAGCAAGGAAAACAGCAAATATGTATGACCAAATTGTAGACATAGTTAACTAGGCAAAGGAAATGCCTTAAATACCAGCTGAAGTTTGTTCTATACACCAGTGGTTCTTATCCTAGCAGCCATTGTATCTAGTTAACTCAGTGTGCAGCCATAGTTAAAAATCAGTTAGAACACCCAGTCAAGGTGGCAGGGTAGAAAGACATGGTTTTCCTCTTTGCACATCCACATCAAAATTACAATAAAAAAAAATATATAGAATACCCATCACTCAGAACTGTCGGAAATCGAGTTAAATGCAAGTCTGACAACTACAGTATATAAAAAACACCACAAACATCCAGAGGAGGAGTAGAACAGACATGGAACTGGCAGACCCCTCATACACACGGTGAATAAAAATTTAGGAGGGATGTATCAGGAGCAGCCCGCGGTTCCAGTGACAGGAAGATAAGTCCCCACAACATCTGGCTGCAAAAACCAGCAGGGATTGAGTGGGTGGAAGAAACTTTTGAAGCCCCATGCAGTTTGTCTTTAAGGGCCCATATACAGACTCACCTCCTCAGACTCACTCCCTGGGAGCTCCAGCACTGGGGTAGCAGCTTGAGGCACCAGTGCTATATGGGGAGAAACTGACCTGCCTAGCATGAGGCAAGCTGAGGCCACTGTCCCTTTTCTAAACCCTCCATCCACAAAGTCAGCAAGCTGGTGCCATATCTGAGATGCCATCAATCTAGCTAATACTGCTTCACCCACCTTGGAGATCCCCAGAGACTCCACCCCACCCAACATAAATCCTCCTAAACAAGCACCAACGCTCCTCTCAGTGAGCCCCAGGTCCAGCACTAACAGCAGCAGCCTAGATTCACAACCAGACTTCGCCTGGGAATCTCTACCCCAGCACAAGTAGCAGCCATCTCAGATTACTTGATAGCTCAGGCAAGGTGGTCCCTGGGCAAAAGAGGCAAGGGTCAACCTTGGCCTGTACCACCTGAGGAACCCCAGAGCCACCGCACCCACAGTGCATCCACATAGATCATGTAAGAGCGCCACCATCCTGACCCTGCGCAATTGATCCTTCATGGAGGGCAGTGGTCACAGCCAGTCCTTGCAGCTGACTGGCCTGGGCAAATTCCTCCCATTGACTTGCTAAAAGCAACCAAGGCTCAACTACAAGGGGATGTACTCAGCCCACACAAATGGTGCACCTCCAGTAACCAGCTTGGGTAAGAGGGGAGGCTGTGTCACTGGGCCCTACAAGACACCTACTGTATTAGGCCATGCTACTAAGGCATAAAGTGAAAGCAACTTTACTTAATACATAGAAACAAACACAGGGAGGCTGCCAAAATGAGGAGACAAAGAAATACAGCCCAAATGAAAGATCAAAACTCCAGAAAAAGAACTAAATGAAATTGAGACATGCAATCTATCAGATGCAGAGTTCAAACTACTGGTCACAAGGATGCTCAAGGGACTTAGTGAGGACCTCAACAGCATAAAATAGATCCAGTCAGAAACGAAGGATACACTAATTGAAATAAAGAACAATTTACAAGGAAATAACAGTAGAGTGGATGAAGCTGAGAATCAAATCAGTGGTGTACATGGAACATGAGGAAGCAAAAAACAACCAAAGAGAACAGTAAGAAAAAAGGATCATATATATATATAATACACACACACACACATATAGTATAAGCAGACTCCGGGACAACTTCAAGAGGTCCAACATTCACATCATAGGGGTGCCAAAAGGAGAAGACAAAGAGCAAGAAATTGGAAATCTACTTAAAAAAATTATGAAAGAAAACTTCCCTAATTTGGTGAAGGAACTAAGATATGCAAGTTTAGGAAGCACAGAGTTTCAAACAAAATGGATGCAAAACGCCAACACATCATAATTAAAATGCCAAAGGTTAAAGACAAAGAGAGAATCTTAACAACAAGAGAAAAGAAACTAGTTACCTATAAAGAAGTTCCCATAAGACTGTCAGCTGATTTCTCAAAAAGAAACTTTGCAGGATAGAGGGGATTGGCAAGAAATAGTCAAAATCATGAAAAGCAGGGACCTACAGCTAAGATTGCTCTACCCAGAAAAGTTATCAGTCAGAATCAAAGGACTGAAAAAAAAAAAAAGACATAAAAAACTCAGACAAGAAAAAACTAAAGGAGCTCATCATCACCAAACGACTATCATATGAAGTATTAAAGAGATACAGTTAATAAAAAGATCAAAACTATTAACAATAAAATGGCAAAAAATACATATCTATCAATTGAATCTAAGAAACTAGGCAAACAAGAACAGAGACAGAATCATGGGTACAGAGCATTTTGATGGTTGCCAGAAGGGGGTTGGGGGAATGGGGGAAGAGATGAGGAGATTAAGAAATACAAATAGGTAGTAATAGAATAGCCATGTAGATTTAAAGTATAGGAAATGGAGTACCCAAAGAATTTATACATATGACCAATGGACATGAACAATATTGGGAGTAATTGCCTGAGGGAGTGGGAGGTGCTGGAGCAGGGGTAGCTAATCAATAAAATATAATTTAAGAAGAATCACTGTTTTGAAGTTGCAAAACCACAGGTTTTTCAGTAATCAGAAGAGATTAAAATTTATTTTACAACTATCTATTAACACAATCAGAAGAAACAGAAAAAAAAAAAAAAAAAACATTTAAAACCCTTAATAGTGAAATAAAGGCACCAGACAAATTCTATTTCTAAATACTGCCTTCATTCTTTGAGAGCATGCAAACTAGAAGTGTTCATTAGCTGAATAAACTTATTTTCTGTAACATCTAATGCAGTGACTACTAAACAATAGTTTTAGGGTGATTTACTAGTAAGAAACTATACTCTCTTTACATATTAGGCATCATTCCAATAAACATAAGTGTCTATTAAGATTCATTTCTAGTTAAAAATAGCATTCAGAATCCATATATATAATTGTTCATAGAATGTGAAAGAATAAATGTCTCAAAGCACAGTTTCCCAGTAACTCACCTAGATTCACTTTTTCTTTTTAAAGTTTCTAAAAACAATGTTGAAAAACTCTTTTTAGCTTGTGGTTGAATTTCATATTCTGAATCATGTATTATGTTCTGAGATGTTTCTGATGGTTTTCGCTCTTGAGGTCTTTCCGATACTCCATCCTCTACGTCTGATACTTTATTCTCTATTTCTACTTTTTTCAATATATCTTTATCTTCAAAGTCTAACCTAAAATGTTAAAAAAGAAGATACACTAAATGCTAGAAGTTTGTTATGAGTTTTCCTGAATTCCTTTACAGTGATAATACACACCACTTACAAAAATTTCCAATGAGCCTTTTTTTAAAATTTAACAATGCTGATTTGTAATCTCTTACACAAAACATATAAGGCAATACGTATAGCTTACAGCACCGGTTCATACATTTAGTATGAATCTGAATAATTTAGAGAATTTTATTCAAATGTAGATTCTGATTCAGTAGGTCTAAGGCAGTTTTTAAAATTCTGTCTAGCACAGCATATTCTCAAATCATGTTGTTTCATTCAGCATCATTTCATTATAAAGTTGATGATATGCCATAAGAACTTAACTCCTGTTTACATCAAGTAGCCTCTGGTAAACTGGTTTCATTACATTTCATTTCACTTAAAGTGAAAGAGCCTAGTGATGACATTTAGTGAGGATTTACTGTATTACTAATAAGCTTCCAGAAAATACCACTTCTCTGATCCTTAACTACAGACCACACTTTAAATAGAAAAATCTTAAAATGTACTTAACTCCTTGGCTCCAAAACTCACATAATACCCTAGACAGAAATTATAATACTCTTTACAGAGGTCCCCAGTAGCAAAAGACCTTGAGTGATCTACTTTCTTCTTAAAAGCCAGAGGAAAAGAACCAAAAAGTGGACATGAGTTTACCATAATTCATCCTTAATAATATTTATCCACTACTACCCTAGAAATGGTCTGATATACCTACCCTTGAAATTACAAATAGAAAAAATAAACACTTTCTCTTAGGAAGTTATAGAAACTTATTATAAAAAATATATTTTTCACAAACATTGAAGTTATCCCTAGCTTCTCTGAAGTACACTTTAAGATCTTCCTTATTAAATACAAATTAAATATATGTTATATTCTTCTCATAACATGTTAATATTCCTCAGTACTTACTGTAAAATCCATAAAAGATAATTTATTTATTTTTAATATAAAAGGTAAAACTTTTATAGTAGGATTAATATTTAAATTTTAGAAGTTCACCTTTTTCTGGTTTTAAGAGACATCTCTGTACTTGAAGACAGCATATTTACTGAATCTTCAAAAGTGTAGGTCTCTCTCTTCTGCCGAATAGACGAAACAGCATTTTGTGGTACAGATGTTTTTCCATCCAAAACAACAAAAGGTGAACGAACAGATAAGTAAAATTCTTCATCGGCTTCAATGTGATGATGATCTTTTAGTTTTCTAGCTGACATTTTTCTTAAGTCAGGGGTATTTTTAGAACCAACATCAGTTGACAAAACTTTCTGATGAACTTCATGGGCCTGGACTAGAAGAAAATTATGTGAAGATATTTTAATACTTTTAAATAATATTAGAACCTTTTAAAAATTCATCAACTATTTTGGTTAAAATAATTTTTAGAAGACTCACAGACCATTAGGTTTATAGCAAAGATCTATAATCAAAATACATATGTACATACTTTAAAGTCATAATTTCTGAAATTAATAAACTGAATACGTATTTTGGTTCATGCTCTGAAGTTTGAAATAACAAATCCTTAAACAGAGAAAGCTTACAATTTTATTGATAGCAAGTTTATTTAAGATCTGAATAAATCTATACATGGCTGATGCAATGAAGTAACCTTAGAAGAAATTAAAAGATTCAATCTTTAGTTTAAAAGTAAACTAGGACAGCTAAATTAGGACATATTTATGCACATACATATACATATATAGAATATCAAACAGAGATATATATACAGTGTACAGATATAGAGAAATACAATAGATATGTGTATAAAGAAAACATTCTTTCTATATATGTAAAGATATACGTGGGTGTGCATATATACATGCACATATGTATACACAGACGTATATATATGTATGTATATACACATATGTATTTTTTAAACCCTCAACCTTTAAATAACAAAGAAAACATACAGTGACTGAATAGCATTAATAATGATTCATATTCTTAAGAAGTAAAGATTAAGCCCTGGCTGGTGGCACAGTGAACAGGGAGTCAGCTTGAGAACCCAAAGGTCGATGGTTCGATTCCCAGCCAGAGCAGATAACCAGGTGGCAAGCCCAGTCTCCAGCCGGGGCTGTAGCTGGAGGCAGGTTAAATGCAACCATACATTGACGTCTCTCTCCCTCTCTGTCTCTCTCCCTTTCCCTCTTTCTAAAAAATAATGAAATAAAATCTTTAAAAAAAAAAAAAAAAATGTAGTCCATAGAAGGTTTTCAATGTTCTTCCATATTACAGCACATGTCAGAACTTCATTCCTTTTCACAACTGAATAATATTTACGTATACATTGGTTTGGGCAGAAAGTCTATTTAGTTTTTCTCCATAAAACACATTTTTCATTTTCATCAATTTTATTTTATTTTTTTTTAAAGATTTTATTTCATTATTTTTAGAAAGAGGGGAAGGGAGAGAGGCAGAGAGGGCAAGAGACATCAATGTATGGTTGCATTTCACCTGCCTCCAGCCACAGACCTGACTGGAGACCTGGTTTGCAACCTGGATATGTGCCCTGGCTGGGGAATCGAACCTGCGACTTTTGGGTTCGCAGGCCGGTGCCTTATCCACTGTGCCACCAGCCAGGGCCATTTTCATCAATTTTATTGATTTGGATATTCTGAGTATGTATTCTCTCCTGCATGGTATAATGTTGATCGCTCTCAATTAATGTCTCAATTTGATCACTATCAACTTCAACTGGTCTACCCAACCATGGAATATCATCCATTAACAAATCTCAAGCATGAAACTTTGCAAACCACTTTTGACACATTTGATCAGTCATAGTATCTTCTACATACACTGAACAAATTTTTATTTGCATTTCAGTTGTGTTTTTACCTTCCTTGGAATAATAAAGCATAATATGCTAAAAATGTTACGTATGTTCTTCCATATTCAATATTAAAATTGCTACACAAAAATTCACCAATTTTGATCATTTTATTTTAAATGTGCACTGATATGACGGGGGAATGAAGCATTATTGTCCTATGAGCAATGTTTCTTATATCTTGTACCTTCCTCAATAAATATCTTTATTTTTCATATTTCAGTATTACATGTCTGGATTCCTTTAAGGCACACTATATATAGATTCCAGATTTAATTTTTTTGAGGAACTACTAAACTATTTCCAGTGAATGCACCATCTTATATCACCCCCAAGCAATGTATAAGAGCTCTAATTTACCCACATCTTCATCAATAATTATTTTCCTTTTAATAAAAAAAAATAACATTAATAGCCATCTTAGTAAATATCAAGTGGTCTCATTGGGTTTTTCATTTGCATTTCTTCGATGACTGGTAATGTTGAGGATCTTTTCATGCATTCATTGGACAATCAGAGAAATGCCTATTCAAGTTCTTTGCCCCCTTTTTAGTTGGGTTGTTTATTTTTTTTGTTGTCAAATTTCAGGAATTAACTCATGTCACCCCAATAAAGTCAATAAAGAAGATGATAGATAGATACACAGATAGATAAGATGATAGACAGGTACCTATGCAAATTACACTCATGAACATGCCACCAACCTGATTCATTTGCAGCTTCTACAGTGAACTGCTGAGAGGCTCCTTTCTTTCTTAAAGAAACTGAAACTGATTTTGAATGTGCTATCTGGGACTGAGCCTAAAAAGAATATAATATTAGATATACTGTGTTAAATTGCCAATTCTAATTAAACACATGTTATTAAATTGAAAAAATCAAGTATTTAAAAATAAACTATCTGGTGGAGTTGTATACTTAACTACTTTAGAAAACAATTTGACAGTATCTAGGAAAACTGAAATTTCATATAATCTATCACAGAAACAATGCTATTTTAAACAACAAAAACCTATTCTGACAGAAGACTGGCTAAGTAAATTATGGTACAGTCATATAACAGTATTACATATACAAGAGTAAAATGAATAAGCTACGGCAACATGAATAATTATATTAATCAAATAAGCAAGTTGCAGAAATACATCATAATCCCATTTATGTACAGTGCAAAACAGATGCAAAAACATGTTAAATTACTATAGGAAGTAGTGAGAATTGCAGAGGCCCTCTCCTCTCCCAACCCTAGCAAAGATTAGATGTTTCAGAATCAGAGACTGAACCAGTGGCATGAGACACAGCTGAAGGTAAAAGCAATACAATAAAAATTTAAATATTAAGTAGAAAATTTCAAACTGCACCTCCTTCCCTTTGACCCACCTGGCTGAGAACACTTGCAGCTAGAATCAGACCCCCAAGATAAAAAGAAGATTTCTTTGCCAGAAAAACCTACCAAACCAAGAGATAAAAGCTTGCAGATATTAATACCCAGACATCCACAAAGAAATGACCAAGACAGATCATACAACAGTGGATCTACCAATGTACAAATTTTACTATGCAAATAGGGCTTCTAATCATCACTTTATTCTCCCAGGCTTTAATGAGGAGAGAGCTAAGGATCATTGGAAGATTTGACAAAGGGCTCTAGTGTAAAAGGCAATGAGAAAAGTAAGCAAAAAGGTACTTGAAGGAAACAGAAACAGTAAAAAAAATCTTTAAAAAGGAATTATAGGAACTTAATATCAAGGGAAATTTCAGATCTCTAAAGAAAAATGACAAGCTCCTAAAAGCTTGCAAAGATGAAAAGCAGTCACTCACAAAATAAATAAATAAATAAAGGAATCAGAATGGTATTCTCAACACGAAGAGCTAAAAGAAAATAGAACCATGTCTTTTAATACCTGAAGGAAAATATTTTCTAATCCAGAATTCTGTACCCACCCAAATTACCCATCATGAGAGTAAAATCATTCTATTTTCAAATATTTAGGTCCTAAATTCTTGGGAAGCGATAAAAGATGAGTCCCAACTATGTGACAAGGTAAAAGGTAGGAAGAGGAAAAAAAAAAAAAAAAAGAGTAATCTCTGAGGGATATCTCCACATTAAAAAAATTTTTTTTTAAATGATAAACTACTAGATGAGTCTACATACACTGAAAAGAGATTTATAATTTTGTCACAGAATTGGTGATAGGGAGCAGGTGTGTCTTAGCTCTACCTAAGGCACAGAGGCAAACGCAGGGGCCTATCAGGATGAGGAGACACAGAAGTATGGCCCAACAGAGGGAGCAGATCAAGGTTCCAGTTGGAGAACTAAGCAGTGAGGAGGAAGCCAACCTAACATATGCAGAATTCAAAACACTGGTGATAAAGATGTTCACAGACTTGACAGACATGCTTAAATATAACAAACTCAGAAAGGAAAAAGTGAAGGCTAGGCTATGTGAAACGAAGGAAAATCCACATGAAACCAATGGTGAAGGGAAAGAAACCAAAATTAAAATCAATGATTTGGCACATAAGGAAAATATAGAGTCAACCAGTACAGAATGAGGAAACAAGAATTGAAAAAAACGAGGAGAGGCTTAGGAACTTCTGGGACAACTTTAAATGTGCCAACATCCAAATCATAGGGATGCCAGAGGGAGAAGAGGAGGAAGATCAAGAAACTGAAAACTTGTTTAAAAAAATAATGAAGGAAAACTTTCCTACTTAGGTGAAGGAAACAGTCATACAAGTCCAGGAAGCACAGAGTCCCAAACAAGCTAGACCCAAGGAGGACCACACCAAGACACATCATAATTAAAATGCCAAAGGTCAAAGATAAAGAGAGAATTTTAAAAGCAGCAAGAGAAGAGAGTTACCCACAAGGGGTTCCCATAAAATTGTCAGCTGTTTTCTCAAAAGAAACTTTGCAGGCAAGAAGAGACTAGCAAGAAGTATTCAAAATGATGAAAAGCAAGGACCTACAAACAAGACTACTCTATTTAGCAAAGCTATCATTTACAATGGAAGGACAGATAAAGTCCTTCCATACGAGGTAAAGCTAAAGGAGTTTACCATCACCAAGCCATTATTTAATGAAATGCTAACGAGACTTATTTAAGGAAAAGATCAAAACTATGAATGTTAAAATGACAACAAGCTCACAACTATCAACAACAGAACCTAAAAACATAAAAACAGCCCTGGCTGGTGTGGGTCAGTGGGTTGAGTGACAGCCTGCAAACAAGAGGGTTGCAGGTTCGATTCCCAGGTTGCAGGCTAAGTCCCCAGTGAGGGGTACACAAGAAGCAACCACACATTGATGTTTCCTCTCCCTCTTTTTTTCCCTCCCTCCTTCCCTTCTCTCTGAAAATAAATAAATAACATCTTCTGAAAAAGTAGAGTAAAGGCCCTGGCTGGTGGCACAGTAGATAAGGTACTGGTCTGCAACCCCAAAGGTCACTGGTTTGATTCCCAGCCAGGGTACATAACCAGGTTGCAAGCCAGGTCTCCGGCCAGATCCGTAGCTGGAGGCAGGTGAAACGCAACCATACATTGATGTCTCTCTCCCTTCCCCTTTCTGGAAATAATAAATAAAATCTTTGGAAAAAAAAAAAAAGGTAGAGTAAGACTTACAAACAATTAAAATATACCTAACTATATTGTGTATTACTTTACTCATTAAAATATTAAACTTGTGCCATCTTTTCTTTTTGTCTTACCTGTTTGTTTGGTGACTGAAGAAAAGTGTCTTTTATTTTAGGTGTTGAATAAAGCACTGATTTTGTAGAATTTGTGCTAAAATCATTGGCAGGACCTAAAAAATAAAAAAGTAAGAAATTTAAAAAAATACAGTTGTATAAAATCCTTTGGTTACAATTAAAAAAAAATCCTACATGACACATAAAGAAATCTGTCAACTCTTTAAACACAATTAGCTAAAATGAAGTATATTTATTAATTCAATATTCAAATATTCCTAGAATGCATCAGGAACTAAGAGATAAGCAAAATTCTGAAGAAATATGTGCCAGATCTTTCAGAGCTTGTATAGAAGATACTTTTCCATGATCTGTATTTGTATCCTTGATTGGTCTATTTTATTATTCCAATACCTTCTGACACTGACCAGGACTTAGAAGTTTTTGACATAATTCACCATTTCTTTAGAAATGGGTGCAAATCATGAAATATTATTTCAAGCTCTCCAGTAACCTCAAGAAATCTGCACATTTATTTCTATTACATAATATATTTTCTCTTGTATATGATATTCATGATTGAACATGTACTCAAAATTGCTGGGAAAGTATTTTATAATATTTAAATACTGAAACATATTTGCTGCATTTGATATTAATATGACACATTCCTATCTTCATCCATCCAGACCCTCAAAGTCCATTTGGAAATGAACCCTTACTTTTTTCTTCAAAGCAGTCTTGTAAGATTACCAGTACGTTCTGGTCTTGCCTCATATTAATTTCAGGTGCACTAATAAGAAGGGGAGAAGAAAAAAATTTTAATGTATTATTTCCAGAAAAATACTTGTTATTTAGGTTACCATCTACTTTGAAAATCCCCTATTTCCTTATTATAAACTGTTAATTCACTTAATGAGGGATATATTATCTTTATCATCTAACGACAAAATAAGTACTTGACTCTAAGAGTTCTCAGAGAAGTATGTGGAGTAGTATGTCATTATCTACATTAATAATTATATCACTTGACAGAAAAGCCATCTCTAAAGCTATTTTAAGCTTTAGATATATCTAAACAAGAACACATTTTTTTAAAAATTTTATTGTTGTTGTATTACATTCATCCCCTTTTTGCTCCCCTCTGTCCCCCTCCCCACCCACCCATTCCCCCCAAAGTCAATCCCACCGGTTGTCCATGTCCAAGGTTCCTTTATAGTAGGTTCTTGTCTAAGCTGCTCCCCTTTCTTGCCTCTGCCTCCCCCCTCCCCCCATCCCCTTTCCCTCTGACCACTGAAGGCCTATTCATTGTATTCACATATTTGGTTCTGTTTTGCTTGTTGTTAGTTTTGCTCATTATTGTCCCGTAATGGGTGAGATCATATGATATTTATCCTTCACTGACTGGCTTATTTCACTAAGCATAATACTCTCCAGTTCCATCCATGTTGTTGCAAAGGGTACAAGTTCCTTCTTTCTTTCTGCTATATAGAATTCCATTGTGTAAATGTACCAAA
>PVIW01003338.1:0-43246 GCA_004026585.1 Noctilio leporinus
CCTTGGTGAAGTATCAGTAAACATATTTTTGCGTAGGATATCCGAAAGTTTACTGCCTATATTTTTCTCCAGGACCTTTATGGTGGCACTGCTTATGTTTAAATCCTTTATCCATCTTGAGTTTATTTTGGTGTATGGTGTAAGTTGGTGGTCTAGTTTTATCTTTTTGCATGTTGCTGTCCAGTTCTCCCAACACCACAGATATTTTTTAATGGGAAGAGGCCACATGGGGAGCAGCCCGTGATCTCTTGCGGTAATGAACTCTACTAGCCGCTGGTTCTCATCCTGAGGTGAGGGGGGCCCCAAGGGGCACACTTAGCTGTCCAAGCTGGATCAGGATAGGGGGCCCTGGACCTGAATTCTGCAGCACCTGCCTGTGCTCCACATTCACTTTGTCTTAGATGAGCCTCCTATAGGAGGCTGTCTGCCTAAGGGTCAAAACCTTGCAGTGGGGCTCCTCCAGGTGACACTCATTTCAGGGTCTGGGCAGAAGTCGACCCCAGGCTAGTGAGAGCAGAAGGCTGCCTGTAACACGGATCTGACTGCACAGTTCTATTCCGCTGCAGCTGGGAGGCCGCCTGGGCCACCTGAGAGCCTGTGTCTCGTTCCAGCTCATCAGATGGGCCCTGGTTTCAGGGCCCATCCACAGCCCCCTCTTGCATTGTGGAACCTGGAGTTCTCCAAATGCTTGGTCGCAGCTGTCACCGAGGTATTTTCAACCCTGCTCAGTGCGTACCCAAAATCCAGGGAGCGAAGCTGCCCAGAGACATTTGGAGACCCACCAGGATACAAACGGAGTTACTAACATTTGAGGCGGGGGCGGCGAGATGTTTGCTCAGGATCTGAGCAGAACAGAATCAAAGGACACAACTGAGCATCCGGTCTCTTAGAGACTCCTCCATCTTTGCAGTGTTCACAAGGAGAATGGGAATGGGTAGTCCTAGCAGACAGAGATTTGCTCCTGTGTATTAGAAATAATGAAATAAACCAGAATCGTGTAAGTGGAAGAAAGTTCTTAGACCTCAGAGCTGGGAAAGGGGGAATGGAGAAGCTGGATTGCTGTATAAGGGGCACTGGGACAGGAGGGTGGCCTGTGGGTGCACAAACTGGAGCCCCCTCAGACTGGCATTACTCCCAGATGTGGGCTCTGAGGCACTGACGCCAACTCCAGACCCATCAGTGGCAGGTCTGAGGCCACCTAGGTACTATTAGTGCTTGGATTGGGAGACTGAGCTTTCGAGTTATCAGAGATGGTAACTCCCAGCCTCTACGTTAGCTCAAGCCTGCGGGGACAGCCACCATTGATCTTTGTACAACATTCTATTCATTTTCAGTATCCTCCAGTCCTCCTAGGTGCCATTTCCAAAGTTTTAATGATTCTGTTAGATAAGACATGCCCTCCCACTCCTTTTCTGGACTGCTGTCTAGTCTCCTTGTCCATGGAGAATGGCCATGGGGTGAATGCTTGTGTCAGTTGCTTGAATGTAGCGCAACCATATATATCCAGATCTGTTGCCTTAGTATTTGGTAGCAGGTACACTAGGGCTAACCAATAAAGGAAGTCCTAGAGAAGTGGAAGCTTATAAAAAAGACACCTCAGAAGAGTCTGATCAGTTTTGCTAAGTGAGGTATTTCTCTCACTGAGTTCCTGGGCTGCAGTGAGCCATGTTCACCAGGGGTGGTCGAAGAAGACAGTTGAGAAATGTTATTTAGCCCCCTCTGGGGTTAACCTGGGGCGAGGCCATCCATGCATCACTCCAGGTACCTGCAGGGCATCCTGTCACCATGTCCACAATCTCACTGCATTTTTAGAGGCTCAAGAGTGATACACTGCAGCATCTAAGTAAATATGAAGGTGGCCTAGACAAGGGTTGCTATCAGGACAGGATTTTGCTCTGAGAAGAGGAGAAAGGCTTGAACAGGTATCTTGAGTTTACTCAGTTCCTGCGACTCAAGTTGTTAAACATGTTTCCCACTTGTCTTGTGTATTTTTCCGTAACGTAGGGGTAGGAATAATTTTATGTCATCCCTATAAAATGTGTGATGGTTAAATTAGCCTTATTCCTTGCCAGGGGGACCCAAGACTCAGCAGAAAAGCGACCATCTTAAGTCACACTTTTCATCCTGGCGGAGTCTGGGGCCTCATATAGTATCTCTTGATCCTGAGACATAGCCCTTCCCTTTTTTTTTTTTTTTTTTGGCTAGACTCAAATGAATAAAGAATTGAGACTCTTCATTAAAAAAATATTTTGTTTATTATTTTTAGAGGGGAAGGGAGAGAGGGAGAGAGACTTCAATGTGTGGTTGCCTTTCACCTGCCTCAAGCTATGGACCTGGCTGGAGACCTGGCTTGCAGCCTGGCTATGTGTCCTGGCTGGGAATCAAACCAGCAATCTTTAGGTTTGCAGGCTGGGGCCTTATCCACTGTGCCACCAGCCAGGGTGAGACTCTTCATTTAAAAGTAATGTGGGGTTTCAAAAATAGCATTAACAGTACTTAACAAATTACTTAACGAAAGAATTGAAGCCAAAGAAGAGATAGGCAAGCTATTTCATTGTATAAATTTCCATCGATTTGGTTGATAATAATTGATGCCACCTTACTACATTTCTAAATATTAATTAAAAAGACATGAGGGCCCTGGCTGGTAGTACAGTGGAGAAGGTGCCAGCCTGTGAACCCAAAGGTTGCTGGTTCAATTCCCTAGTCAGGGCACGTAACCAGGTTGCAAACCAGGTCTCTAGCCAAGTCCGTAGCTGGAGGCAGGTGAAAGGCAACCATACATTGATGTCTCTCTCCCTCTCTGCCTCTTTCACTTCCTCTCTTTCTCTGGAAATAATAAATAAAATCTTAAATAAAAGAAATCTAAGGAGCTGTTAGCTTAAAAAAAAAAAAAAAAAGACTTGAGATTTGGGTAAAAGGTCAAGATGGCACATTGAATTGTCTTTCCAATTGTGCTAACTCCAAATGAGCAAATGTAACTCCCATTATCACCATGATATTGCAAAATTGATTAGGTGAACATAAAAGTATTCAAGTGTCAAAAGCAGCGTCAGGATGGTCTGCTAATAAGCTCAGCCTCTCAGGGCTGCCTGGCTGGGTGCACAGTAGGTGCTTAATGAGTGCTGAAGCCTGACTGGATGGGTAGAGGTTTCAGTTTGCCTTTCATCCTAGGGAGCATGGTGCTTCAATGCGTTCACTAAAATGGCATATTCTAAAAATGTATTGGCCTATGAATTTAAAGACTCCTTCGGACAACCTTCCAACTTACAAAAGGTATAGAGAATGGTATGTAATAAACGGCTAGGTGTCCTTCCCCAGCTTCAGTACTTATTAATATTCTATCATTTTTGTTTATTGTTTCACACATACACACACAGCCTCCCACACACTCTTTCGGCTGGAATGCTAGATTGGAGGTTCCAAACCTCATGTATTTCACCTGTGAATCTGTTTATATCTTTGCTAAAGATTAAAAAAAAATGTACAACCACAATATCAACACCATAATAAAAATAATTATTCCTTAGTACCGTGGAATATATTTTTCATGTTTAATGTCCCATGATTGTCTCAAGTGATGTTCTCTTGGTTAGCTTCTTCAAACTAGATTTTAAGCAACGTCTTCACTCTGCATTTGGTTGATCCAGGTTGATCTTTTTCAATCTATGCTAGTTTCTCCTCCCTTCTATAAGAAAAGCGAGGGCTAAAAGTTTGATTTGAGTCAGTTTCTTTAAAAAACAAACAAACTTAATAGATAAAATCATGTACTTTCTTCAACCTACAACAGTTTTGGGAAATTCTGTTTCATAAGTATGCATTTTTTTCCAAGTCCTATATGAGGAATGTTTTGAGAAAATGACATGGAGACATGGTCCTTTGGGACACCAAAGTCACAGCCATCCAGGACACTGCTGCTGGCTAAAGGCAGGGGGCTGTGAACATTTCCCAGACACAGTATTTGCACAAAGCTTCTCAGGAAGGACGTTAGGGCAGAGCCAAAGGCCCCCATTTCAGGTCCTGTTTTTCCTTGTTTTACACACAATTCTATGAAGCTGCATTTTATTTTGGCAACCCACAGAAAATCTGAAAAAATTATCAGGAACAGGCAGTTGGGAACCATGAAAAGGGCTGGATGACAGTGACATGATCAAGCAGAAAACAGAAGGAGAAAAAAGAAGCAAAAACAAGGACAAGAGAAGGCACAGAATTCTGGATCAGTTAACATAGAGGCCTCGGAAAACCTTCTTCCTTGTTATAGAATACACCCTGCTCGTCTGTGTATTTACATTGTCTCATTTCATTATCACATCAACCATGTGAAGTGGGGACTATTATGTTCTGTATTTTACAGATAAACCTTAGGCCCTGGCCGGATAGCTCAGTTGTCTAGATGATCATCCTGA
The DNA here is from genome assembly GCA_004026585.1 of Noctilio leporinus. Taxonomy (NCBI): domain Eukaryota; kingdom Metazoa; phylum Chordata; class Mammalia; order Chiroptera; family Noctilionidae; genus Noctilio; species Noctilio leporinus. Next base: position 4,407 of record PVIW01003338.1, read on the forward strand.
TACACCAAGGTTGCAGGTTTGATCCCTGATCAGGACATATACAAGAAAGAGGCAATGAAAGTGTCAATAAATAGAACAACAAATCAATATTTCTCTCATTGTCTCTCTCAAATAAATCAATTAAGAGAAGAAACATTAGGAAATGTGCCTCTAGTCACCCAGCTGGGAAGGAAACCCTGGAGAACACTGTCCCCTGGCTGGAAGTGCACAGGCAAGAGTGCAACACACAGAATGGTCACGCTTACACAGGCAAGAAAGCACATGGTGCATTTTGGAACACAATGACTTTCACATGGAAAAAATACAGACTTTGTAATCACTTTAAACAGCTTCCAGTTTCCGGAAGATTTATATATATCCAAGTACAGGTATAAATGTTTATAACTCAGTACGCCCCAAAGTTTTATAAACCAGAAATGCAGACATGTCACAGCAGCAGTGAAATTCATGGATGGATTTATCTTGGAGAATTACCTGGGAATGTTTCTATGAGATTGATGCTGCCTATTCTATCAGCTTGGATCTTCTGTGTGGTTTTCTGGAATCTTCAGTGAGGCATTTGACTGCTGGACCTAGCCAGCTCTCCTTAAGAATCTAATTTTCTGTCCTTCGATCTCTAAACTCATGATTGGATTTCCCCACTCCATCCTAGATGTGACTGTGACTCTTAAAGAAATGACCTCCTGCCCTGGCTAGTGTGGCTCAGTGGATTGAGCATCGGCCTATGAACCAAAGGGTTGCTGGTTCGATTCCCAGTGAGGGCACATGCCTAGGCTGTGGCCAGGTCCCTGGTTGGGGGTGTGTGGAAGGCAACCACACATAAATAAAATCTTTAAAAAGCAGATTTTTTTTTTTTTTTTTTTAATTTAAAGAAATGACCTCTGCCTTGGTCTCTCTTCCTGCAGAAAAAGAATATGGTTGGAGCGCTTAGGTTGGATCAGTTCTACATGATGGTCTTAACCAGTTGTTGCTAAAGGCTAGAGATTTGGGGAAGGTGAGTGCTTCATCATTAGAGATGGCACCTTCGAATTCACCCCAGCATCCTGTTACCTGTCTTCTAGAGCCCACCTGAGAGTCAGGAAAGGGAGAACTCAGGGTAGAGGTCACCCTCAGGCTCACCCAGCACAATTTGGGGTAATTTAATGAAGGACAAATAGCCCCACACAATTTGTCAAGCCCTTAGGCCTTCAGTAAATAATTTTTGGTGTTCATAGTGGTGACTTGGAATGAACAAGCTATGAATATTTACTAGGCAAATGGTTAAATAAAGTTTTGCTACTTAAAAAGAGCTTACCTTCAGCTCTCTGGAAAAGGATTCATTTCCTGACCATTCCAGCTAATTAGTTTATTCTCATGTGCTTTTGGTGGGGAAAAAGCATCTTTTGTTTCACTGGCAAAGAAACTTCTGGCCCACATGAACTAGCTGTACCTGGCATGACATTTCTTTTGTGTCTCCCACGATTTCAAAGCATACTGATTCTTCATTTCATTCTTAGACACTTCCATTAGTTAACTAATCTGGGTTTTGATTCACATGTGTCAAAACCCTATCCTTTTGGAGCACACAGAATCCTCCTTACATGAAATAAATGGCATTATGCCCAAAAAGAATGGTGTTAGAGTGTCTTTTACTTTGGAAGAAAAGGAGGTAATTAGTTTGACATAGTTTTTCCTCTGCGAATGTTAATGTCATTTTCACTGCTGAAGCAAAGGTGAATGGCTGTGTCCATTCACTCACTGCTCCTGGTTTTTGTGGCTCTGACATTATATGAAAGAAGTTTGGGGGGAAAAAAAAAGCATCAGTTGAATATGTGGATAAGTAGTATTCTTAAAACTCTAACAAAATCTCAAAGAGCTTGCAATTCATATACCTTTTCTGAAAGGCTGCCAGGCTGGATATTTTCAATAGGTTGGTCGAATGAGGAATTAAATGTAGATGATCCTGGAAAAGATGGGAATGTAACATAACATTCACATGGGTTAAATTCATATTAATAAAATACTAGGCAGAGAGCGAGAGCACTTAATTTCCAGCGCACAGAAGAGACAAACGCTTCGAGAAAGGAAGGATGCAGTGCAGGCCGCGGTCTCAAGCTCCTGGGTGCATTGTCAAAAGCATCCTGGGAAACTCCTGCCGTTCTTTGGAATTGGAGGTTGTGGTAAAGCTGTGTGTGATCAAATGTGATGGATTACGTAGCCAATTTGCTTGAGGTTTGTGGTTCGTTAATCCAGCTCTTTGAATTTCAAAGAACTGATGTCATTTGGAATGCACATCACAGAAAATTAATGGGATTCCTTGGTCAGGAGTGAGAACTAAGACAATGTGATAGGGACAAAAGGATTTTGGTGTTCCCAATAGCTGAGGAGTGGAAAGCCTGAAACCCGCCTTGCCTTTCAGAGCCTCCCTCCCACGCCCTCTTGACGGAGCCCTCTTTGTGGGCCGGCCTTGCCAAGAGTGAGAAAACACAAAGTGTTGCTTATTTAAGCGGTTCCCAAGAATTCAGCCGCATCAAAGCAGTTAAAAGTTTTACTCAACCTAATTCAGTACGGCAGACGTGACAGCCTACCACCTCGTCTGGATCACCCTGGCAGCGCTGGGTTGAGGCTGGTGGGAGCCCTGCCCGTCAGGGAGCTGTGCTGACATCCGGTGCTTCCCACGCCGGACTGGACTTGAGGCAGAGTGGCAGAAGGGAGACTGAATTACTGCCAAAGAGGCAGGCTGGGAAAGTGGGTGAAGACAAGGTCTCGGGAAAGATCCAATGAAATAAGTGAACAGGAAGAGAACAGACATTTAAGGAGCTGGCATGCATCCTGGCTGGGTGCAGGGTGCTGTCAGAGTTCATGGGACGCTAACAGCAACTGTGTGATAGCAATAGGAAGACATGCAGCCCCGGTGCAAAGTGGGTTGTTCAGCAAACATTTTTGAATAAAAGCAAAACAAAAATAACAACAAAAATCAAAACACAGAAACTGTTCAGCTGGGTGATAATATTGTCTTTCCTTTTTTTTTTTATGGTAATGCAGTATTTTATTTATTCTGTTCATTCATAATACTTAAAAATATTAACAATATTAATGGAACTTGATGAAAAGCTCAACTTAACATTTTTCAAAATATTTCAATACCGGGTATTAGTAAGAGATAATTATGGTTGAAATTATTATGCCAAAGCATAATCAATGTTGAAACATGGTGTATACAGTTCTTTGGCTTTCAGAAAAATCATTTGGTTTACTTCACTAATAGCAATACCTCTTAGTGCTGGGATGGCCTCTTCCTGGTGTTTTTTCTGCAGTTGACTCTTAGCATAGTTATCTGTGACTCCCATCTGTATGGATGGAGTTGAATGGTGAGGTATCCATCATGTTTACTCCAAATGAGAGTACATACCCAATTACTATGGTAATGAGGAGGTAGATGGGCAATGCAACTGCCCAATACTTTTGAGGCCAGTAGGTCAAGCTTAAGGCGTTTAGCCACGATTCAGGAAAAAATGCCCACATGAGATACAGTATGAAGCCAAATTGGGAGCTTAAGAACTGAACAAAGCCATAAATCGCTCTTTTTGGCAAATGGTGAGGGAGAATTTTCCACTGTTTTCCCTGTGGCTCTGAGACAGCCGTGACCCGCATCCGGCCTGACCTCGTGAGAGCTGGGACTTGCAAGAATGCTTGCCCACCCACCAGCCACCACGGGAAAGCTGTCTTTCCTTTTCAAACTAGGAAGCAGATTCAGAGACTTGCTTGGACAGGAAGGGAGTTCTGTTTTTTGTGCTTTGCAAACTGCAAAAATGCTCCTCAAATGTTAAGTTGCATTCCTGTTAGACCACTGAATAAGCCCATTCCCTTAAAACCTTTGCTTTGGATGTGCATGTAGCCCAGGTTAGGCAGGAAGTAAATGGCCAATAATGGTAAGCAGTCTAGCATCATATCTGGCTTTCTCTCATTCATGTCTGTCCTGCTCTAACTTGTCAGTCTGCTTCTGGTACCTTCCATGTTGCCTCTTTCTTTCAGCTATAGTTAACCTGGCTGTGCCTGGCCACTCCCAGAAACAGGGTAACCAGATGTCCAGCCTCAAGTAATCAGCAAGCCTGACTTCTAGGCCTAATCTTACATTACATGACTCTGTGGACTAACCCATGAACCTCCTCTGTCTCTTGAGTCCTCATCTATGAAATGAAAAGATGTTGTTGGTCCAGTCTTCTATCTGGCCGTGTTAGTTCCTACATTTTGTGTCCCTCTGAATGCAGATGATGGCAGTTGAGTGAGTATTATTCAGCTGTAGGACAGTATTTTAATTTTTTGTCATTACTGGCACTGACATGGTGTTAAGACACCTGGGAGGAAGAGTTCTATTAGCAAGGGAACAGTGTCAGAGCCCCTAGTTTATTTCCTGCCCTCTACTGTGAACTTTGTGTACAGTATTACATCACATGCACACCAGAGTCTCTAAAGAAGAAGCTATAACTCCCCATTTTGCAGCTGGATCCCAGAAGAAGTAAGAACACCTCCATATTCACCACCCACAGGGGTGGGAGCTGCCTTGGGCGGGAACTGTGGTCTGTCGAAGTAAGTTGTTGGGAAAGCAACAGGCCATAACTGAAGAACCACAGACCCTCTGGTCTGCCAAGTCCCTCTGCATGAGGAACAAGCTTTTCAGAAGATAATGAACTTGGCCTCTAAGGAAAGTTAGCAGGCAGCTGGTGGAAATGCTCCCATTTAGATTTAGCATCAGCTCTAATGCCCTTCGCAGCCTGCGCCTGCTGGTGAGGCTGTGGCCTCACAGTAAAGAACAAATATCCATCTTCCCTCAGCCCTGAACTCTGGGAGTAATTACGGCCATTCGGTTAGGTTCCCAGGCTATTTTCCTTTAAGTATTTATACTAAGCAGGTGCTTTTTGCTCATGAACTCTTTTTCTCTCAAAATGGGACTTGGCTCTGTTTCAGTTGAAGTTCTAAGATAATCAAGGCCAACCATTTCCATATTGCAAAGTGAGATGACAGAGGGCTTACAGAGGAGGTGGTTGAAGACGGTTTGGGCAACCCCTGGAGGGTGTTAAAAGGTGGGTATAAAGAGCAGGCCATAACATGTCGGAAATGTGCAGAGGGGTCATTGGCACTTGGAGAATTTCTCTGGAAAGAGACGTGCAGTGAGTCTTAGCTTTGCTGGTGGAAGACCAGGGGTGATTTTCTTTCTGCTCCAAAATCTATAGAGAGGAGTGTTAATGGCATTCCAAAGATCTTGGCGTGTATCCCCCGGTTCTTGAAAGCCACAGTGCACTGCTATCTAGCTCTCATTTGGGGAGTTTGCCGAGCAAAAGGCGGTGGCTGGAGCTGTCTGCTGGGGACTCGGCGAACAGAAGGCTGCCTTTGGGAGCCAACAGAAGCAGGCTCAGTGGGCGTCGCACTCCAGCTTTTCCCCTTTGAAGCTCCTAAAACGCCCCGTTGTATTCAGCTTTTTGGTCCAGCCATCCTTTGGGATTGGGAGAAGTGGTCTCAAATGACAGCTTGCCCTTGAGATGCCCTTTACCCTGGGCTCTTGGCCCCTGAGCTCTTGCTGCCTGGGCTGCTCTCTGATGCCTTCAAACAGAGACTTTAAACCTCCCTTGTTCCAGCAGGAGGGTCAGATCTGCCACATGCTAACCCACCCTCACAGGAAGCAGTTCCCTATATCTGGATACAAAGGCACCAAACCTGGAATTTCAATGCTAATGGAGTTAATTGAGAAGTTGGACACCTCCCGGGCCCCTTCCTTTGCTAGGCTGTACCTCTGAAGCCTCTCCCAGTTTCAGTGGGGTCACACCCGCAGTTCTGTGATGGGTTTGGGGGCAGCCTTGCCCTATTTACAGGAAGGATGTGGACAGTTTCTCTGTGCTGGGTGGGTTTTACAATGCAGCCTCCAGGCAGAGCTGGTTATCTAAGGGGGTGATCCCAGCCCCATCTGTCAGGAAGCTTTAGGCCCCTGGCTCATAACAAGGCGCCCAATGGCCACAGCAAGGCTCACGTGGAGCCGTTAAGTTCCGCTCGGGAACAGGTTCATCAGGCAGGCTGAATCAGCGTGAATGTGAGCAGATCCGAGGATAATAGGTATCTGCCCCATCTTTCCACTGTCACCTGACAAATCTTCTGAGAAACAGACAGTGCAAGAAAGGCTCCAGTGAGCTGCGGGCCGTGCTCTTGTTTCTCAAACAGTTTGCTCTAAATGGTCTGAATAGGTAATGATGTATAAAAGGAATGAAATGGTGACAAAAATGAAGCCATTTGCAAAGTGCTTATACAGTATTTATGGCCGAGCTACACCGTTTAGTGCTGTATTTGGAGAATGATTGATGCTGAAGCAATACCCCGTGCTTTGATTTGCAGGAGCCGGTGACAGGTGGACAGGGCACACCCGTGCATTGGGAGGGCTGGAGAGCTCTCATCCGGAGAGGCCAAGGCAAGAGCCTGCTGTGCTCTCGCCCTCTTGTGACCTTGCATCTTTGTAATTCTGCAGCATCCTCCCTTTTTCTTTCCAGCTCATGAGGCAACTTTAGTGCAGCCAGTGCAGCAAAAAATCAGAGGAAGACAAACCATGAGATGTTATCTGGGCAAAGTGAAGTCCGATGGGACGCAGATCCCAGCTAAGTCCATGGGCAGCAGACAAACAGGAGAAAGCTCACGGTCATTGTAAGGTCACACCTTCCTTGGTGGAAGCCCAGCTCTGTGACTTTCCTGCCCTTGGACTGCCACTTAACCTCTGAGTCTCTACTTCATCTTCTGTTATAGGAGGGGCAATCGTGCCGATGCAGCAGCTTTGCTTCAAGAAGGAAATAAGACACTGTCTGTGAAGGGTATCACAATCTCACCCTGGCTTCTCAGCTTCTCCACCTTCTAAGCATCACCAGCCTTTTATTACACAGTCTCACACACCCGTCCTTGCTAACATCCTGCATCTTGTCACCCCCCCCCCCCAAAGCACTTTGTTGGAAATCTTCATTTTAAGCATCCCAATCTCTGACCTTTCAGCTTCATCAGAATCCTGCTGCCACAATTCATCTACTGGATCCGACGTCATGGCCATATGTCAGTGTCTGGGAGTAAGACAGAAACAGAGTGGACTGTCTGCTCCTGTCCCCTTACCCTCTTCTGGAGCAGTGTTCTTAAAATTTAAATCTGATCACATCTTCCTCTGATCAAAGCCCTGCAGAGGTTTTCTAAGTGTTACCCAGTCAACCAAACAGCTACCCCATAAATTCATACAAGCACCTACTATGTGCCCACTGCCTTGTTGGCTTTCATCTGTGAACAAGAGCTCTTCCCTCTCTTTATGTCATCCCTTTTCTAGTTAACATCTCTGCCCACCAACCCATGTATTCTCATACTCCAGTGAAAACCATTTGTTAAGAACCTATCATGTATTGGGAGCATCCTGTTTAATCTTTACCATGAAGTAAGTAGTTTTTCTTCATTTCTAAGATGATGAAACGGAGCTTCAGAGAGGTTGAAAAACATGTCCAAGATTACACAGCTAGTCTGTGGCTGTACCAGGAGGTTCTGGACAGCCAGGCTGCTCAGCCCACACATTTCTGCCATGTGGTCCTGCCAGGGTAGCCCTAGCACCCTGGCTCAGCCCTACCTTCCACCCAGGAAGCCACTGTTACTCACAATAAACTCTGTGCGTTAAGGCCTTAAAATCACTTCACTCCCAACGCAACTCCTTTGTAGAAAATCTTTGGCTATTGCCTAGGCAAAAATCTATCTTCTGCATTCTCTCATTGTCTTGTTTCCTGCCAGTATCCTTACTTTGGGATTCTGATTTTATGTCCTTTTCCTTCTCATTCTCACCAACAATTCTTGGTGATCTTATCATCATCTCCATTTAAATGAAGAAGATAAATTGGCTAAGAGAGTTAATTTGGCAGGTAGTGAGATGTAGAATAATGACTTGATTCCAGAACTTTTCCTTAAAATAGTCTATTTTATTATTCTTTGTAGACGGGGTACGATCACTTCTGCCTGTGGAATTCTGCAGCAGGGAGGCCCAATAGGTTTCAACTTAGATAATGTTTGTGGAACATTATTTGATACACAGGGTTGTTTCTAGGGGGGAGAATAGGGAAAAATACTAACTCGTATAAAATGCTCACCTATGCTCCTGCATTAAATAGGCTTCAGGGATGATTCTGGAAATAGAAACACTGGACTGGGAAGGGGCAAGGTCTGTAGGTGGGGAAGTGGAATGTAAAGAATTTTGGGGCAGGTATCCTGGGTTTGAAATTCCAGAAAGGAAGTCAAAAGTTATAAACTCCAATTTCAGCATCTGTAATAGTGGAGGCAATAATAGTACTTATCGAATGAGATTATTGAGTGGATTAAATGAGATAATGCGTAGAAAAATGACCTGTAGAAAGTACTCCATAGATATATTGACAAAGAGGTAGTGTTCCGTAGATGTTAACTGTTAATAGTGTGACACAGAATTCATAGCACTGTTTCTAGCACAAAAAAACTTCTCCTTTCCTCCTGCAGCAAGAAACTAGGCAGGATGTTCACCGTTGTGTGCAAAGGGGAGTCCTCTGGCCTCACGTTCAGGTCTTGGAGATGATGGGGGGACACCTATAAAGCTTGCCGTTGCCCAGATAACAAGGACCCACAACCAACCAGTAAAACAAAAGCTTTGGTCTGGATTCAAATTAAGACCTGCTTCTTCCAGAGAAGAGGTGCTTGCAGAAGGCCCTGTCAGGGGCAGTGAGAGGCCGCGTGCTGGCTCCTGGCATCAATGCAGAAGGACCTCAGTATCTGCTGCTGGGCGCCTGTGCTGTTGCTAAGCAGCTCTTTATGCTGCCCAGTGTTCTAACCCCTTTCTGGTCAACTTGAAGTCCACTCAGGATGGTGCTTTGGGCAGAAGAAGGGCCGGGTGAGGTGGATGGGGCATCAAGAATGGTGGCTGATTTGCTGGATGTACAGTCTGAAGTATCTGAAGATTTAAAAATTGTTAAGGTAGATGAGCTAAAGAAATACTTAAATACTGGTTGGTACCGTCTTGCTAGCCATTCCCACTTGTAGGTTCTTGTGATTATTTTATTTTATTAAGAAATTTTTAAAAAGATTTTATTTATTATTTCCAGAGAGAGGGGAAGGGAGAGAAGCAGAGAAGGAGAGAAACATCAATGCATGGTTGCCTTTCACCTGCCTCCAGCTACGGACCTGGCTGGAGACCTGGCTTGCAACCTGGTTATGTGCCCTGGCTGGTACTTGAACCAGCGACCTTTGGGTTTGCAGGCTGGTGCCTTATCCATTGTGCCACCAGCCAGGGCCTTAATTATTTTATTTTTCTGTGATTGTCTGCCCACTGTGTGCACAGAGAACTCTCTCCTACTATTGTAGCGAGTCACCAAAATGATTTTGAGTGATCTTCTGGAACCTGTAGAAGCCAAAGATGACAGGTTGTCTACATTGTCCCTGATGGTACTCAGAAGAAAATCCTTCCCAGGATACTGGGCTTCAAACCCAAATGGACCAGACTGCTCATATTTATTCAAACACTCCTCTTTAATCATCATTAAGCATATAAAATTGTTGGAAAGTTTTAGGGACAAGAGACAGGAAAAGCCAGAATGACACCAAATAATACTGTTGCTTAGAGAAGTGGAAAGATGATCTTTAGAAGTCTCTAAGAGAGACAATTAGGCACTGGGGTGAAAAAGACTTTGAGTGGTAAAGCAAATGATTTTAATTGAACCCTTTACTTCAGATATTTTAATATCTGCTAGAGCTTATCATGCTAAAGCAAGATGTTAAGCACATTCTTTAAAGCTTATGTAAGAGCTAAGCTTCTTTTTGAATTTTTTTTTTTTTTCCTTGGTGTCATTTAGAATGAATGGGGTCAACGAGAAGTTGAAAAGGGTGGGAGAGAGAGAGGTATGCTTGCTAGGGAAAAAAAAAGGATCAAATATCAGACACAAAAATGTTCCCAGGGAACCCAAGCTAAGGTTAAAGTAGGGTCACAACTGTGTCTTAAAACAGTATTCTTCTGAATCTGTCATCTTCTGCTAAATGGAATATTCAGCTCCTCTCAGATTCCTTCTGAGGGATCAAAAGAAGTTCTTGGGGTATCCAAATGTATCCTGGAAAGATTTTTACTTGAGTCCCTAAGGCATCCAGCATTTTCCTGCTTTCTTGCTGATGAACGTGGAAGGGATGGACTTGTCACCTCTCACACCAGAAGAGGCCTGTCTGCTGCTCATTTTCACAGAAATATAATGAGCCATTCTCCCTACTCCCACACTCTTTGATGATTGCAGCTCTTATGTTCTATGACCCAGGGTCCGATTTGGGGGCTGGACCACCATGGCGCCTTTTTAGTGGCCAAGTCTGAAGAATAGTTCAAGTATTTCTTTCTTTGATTCTTCCACAGCCTCTGTGCCAGCTGAATGTCTTTTCTGAGGCTGAGGTCTTCTAGGAGGCTCCTGAGCCCTTGATGCAGGTCTGGAGATGCTTCCTTTACGGCTCTTCAGACTTTCCAAGTTCTGTTTGAGGCCCAAATAATCATAGCTTTGGTTCAAGCCAAGCCCCCTACCACTGTAACCCTTGTTTTTCTTTTCTTTTCATCCTTTCTAAGCGTGTTCAAGGGCTTTATGGAGCAAAGAGCAGTAGTGCAGGTATTGAGTGGATAGACCAGCTGTTGTTACCTTAGTGAGGGCTTCTGTGCTCACAGGCTGACTCCAGTGCTGATCTGAAGGGCAAATACAGCCAGGATTCGTTACAGTGTGTTGACCCTGAGAAGGAACATATTTGTGAACAAGGACTTCCATGGTTAACTGGGCCCAAAGTCATCATCAGAGTCTAGCAGCTATTGTTTACAGAGGCCTGTCATGCACACCACATGGCTGGAAAAAGCTGCAGATGGAGCTGCCAAGCGTCCTGCACTGAGTTTCTGCCTTCTGAGCCAACTCTTAATAAAGGAGTTCCCAGAATTGTATTTTCACCAATGGGCTGAGACCTGTCTTACCCAGTTGGAGCTGCCCAGCTATATCCTTAGGTGCGTATTTATTAGCCAACTAGTGGTTCCATAGGACCAATCAGAATGCATGATTCTGACCAATCAGAACAGTGCTACTTGGACCAATCAAACTGCAAATTTGCATTTCTCATTTCTATAAAAATGGACCAATCAAGGACCAGGGGAAGGCACTTTTCTCTGTAGGAGCAGGACTCCCCTTTGTCTCTGGGGAATACCCTTTCGGTTGTCACTGGAGGCTGCTTTTATTTCCCAGATTGGCAGACTGTTTACCTGAACAAAGTTTCTCCTTTTACTGCACCCCAGATGGGGGTCTCCTGTTGGCATTAGATTGGTAGCAGTAAACTTTTGAGGACAAGTGTTTTCTGCCTCCTCTTGAGTGATGCTCAAGTGCTGGAGTAAGGAAATTGGAGAAAGGAAGGAAGAGTTTTTATATAAAATTTAAGAGCCTTACAGGTGCTTCAAGACCATCCTTTCCTTTTTTTTGGATGCTCACTGCTGAGTAGCACCAAGTCTCAAATTCCACTGGCTCTCTAGGCTGGGCACACTTGAACTTTGGGAAGGTAGTAAGAGACCCTTTCTTGTCTTGGGGTATCACTGAGCTGGGTGACTGCACCACAGGGGAAAAGAAGGATATTTCCTCCTGTGTACAGACAACACTACAAGTTCCCCAGATACCATGTTCCTCTACTTCCTGTCTAATTTCATAACTATTCCCAGCCTGCTTCCACTTCTACAGCATTTGGCCCACCTCACCTCTCCAGGTTTCTCCTCCACATTGTTTCTCACTGCACACACAGTATCTGCAGAAGTGTCCTGCCCTTCAACCTCTGCTCCCTCTGCTATCCTTTCTTCCTGGCTGAAGGCCTTCCTCCCACTCCCATGTGTCAAAATCCTACTCATCCAGCAGGTAGTCAAACTTGAGAGCTGCTGCCATCAAAACATGCCTCTGCCTAGCCGGAAGTTGACTCTCATTATCTGTGTTGTCCCATAGCACCCTACTCTTGTCCTGCAAACTGTTTTCTGTATGTTGTAGTTACTACACATGTCTTATCTTCTAGTTGTAAAGTCCTTGAAAGAATTATTGATCTTATTCATAGTTTCATAGACTATCTTATGTACTGTTCTGCTCACTACTGTTCTTAAAACCTATCTATTTTAAAAACATGTCTATCTTCCTTTGAATCATTTTGCCCCTGGCCATGAAAACACACCACCCAATGATTAGGAAGACTGGGCCATGTAAGGCATGTGAATTTGCACTTGTTCTAAGGGGAGGCCAAATTAGGGTAGGGACTCAAGATTCTAAGGACAGTTCAGACAATTCCACAAAGTAATTCTGGTTTGTCATAGTCATTTGTATTTTGTCTTTCATCCAATCTGTTAGAAAAAAATTCATAGGTGGGGGTCGGGGGAAGAGAACTTTTAAGATGAGTTTCAATTAATAACAAGAGTGTGTGGTTTATATATGATGAAGTCCCAAATCAAACTGAATGCTTATCATTTAATCCAATAAGCATGCACTAAGCAAGTATTGGGTGACCCTCTGCCCTCTGCGTTGATGTGCAGGGGTGAGTGATGAGGCCACAGCTCCTGACCTCATAGGCACCTATTGCTTCTGAGCACATGAAGGTGATCAGAGCATGTTCCAGCCTCTTGGGGCCCTCACTGTCTGGGGATGCAGGGGAAGACAGATCAGTTAACCTATGATTTCTGTGCAGTGTGACAAGGGCTGGGAGGGGAGTGAGCACAGTTCAGGTAGGGGTGCCAGCGGGAGGAACTGAGTGCAGAGGAAAAGGGGACCTTGAGAGAAAAGCACCTGGGGCAGGAGAGGGGAGAGAGAAAACCCTGATTGCATGTGCACAGGGAACTCGGCAGCCCGGGAAATAAACACGTGCGGAGGACAGGCTTCCTGGAGGCGGAGCTGTTTGGCATCCTTCCTTTGCCCTAATTCTTTCTTTTTTTCTCAAAGGCTTTTGCTTTGACACACTTCCTCTCTTTTCCTTTCACTTGTCAGCTGTGAGTATTTTGGTTTGACTCAAGAGAAACAGACAGCTGGTGTAGCCTTCGCTCTTCAGTAACACCAGGGTGTTTACGTTCACACTTTTCATCTGACTAGTGGCGTGGGTGTTCAGGCAAGCAGCTGGGTGTTCTGAGCCTTTGCAGGTGGGGGTGGGCCATAGTGGGAATGGCCTCTTCCAAGTTCAAGGTCAAGGTCACATTGGTGAGCTCCAAGGAGGTGTGAGTGTTGAACAGAGTGTGTGTGTGTATGTGTTGGGGAGGGCAGAGCATGGGGGAGGTGGACAATCAAAATTATTTGATGACCCTGGCTGGTGGCTCAATGGGTAAGGCACTGGCCTGCAAACCCAAAGGTCGCTGGTTTGATTTCCTAGTCAGGGCACATAACCAGGTTGCAAGCCAGGTCTCCAGCCAGGTCCGTAGCTGGAGGCAGGTAAAAGGCAACCATACATGGATGTTTCTCTCCCTCTCTGCCTTTCTCCCTCCCCCTCTCTCTAAAAAAAAAAAAAAAAAAAAAAAAATCATTTGATATCTGGGATTATGTCAGATGGTTGCTCTGAAAGGTGTCAGGCCACCATGATTTTGTAGGTTAATTGGGTAGGTAAAGATTTTTACTTGAAAATTCCAACAAGAATGGCATCATCACAAAATTTACCCATCTCAGAAGCAAATACAGGCCTGGCTTCCCCATCCTAACTATTCTTAGGACTTCTCATGACCCAGAGCAGTGTTTTCAGCCTTGGTCACATGTAGAATCACCTGGGAGTGTAAAAAGCTACTGAAGCCTGGGACACACCTGAGGAGATTTGGATTTATTTAGTGTGGGATGAGGTCTAGGCATCAGGATGTTTGAAAGCTCCTTAGGTGACTGTGATGTGCTGCAAAATTTGAGAACTTTTGTTGTAGAGTCTCGGAGTGTGGCCAGTGAGCCAGGTCCCAGGGTTACCTGGGAACTTGTTAGATACGCAGAATCTCAGGCCCTACTGTAGACTGAGTCAGAACTGCATTCCCATAAAATCCCCATGTGAGTCATGTGTGAAGTAAAGGTTGAGAAACTATATCAGATCCTCTGTCCCTAGGTGGGAACTAGCCAATAGCTTTGCTGGGCTTATTATGCTAGTTGAAAGCCAGAGAGTGGTTAAAAGCATGAGTTTGAGGTCAGCTAAGCCTGGATTCAAATCTTTGCTCTTGTACTACTAGTTGTAAGGCATCGGGCAAGTCAGTAACTTCTTGGTACCTTAGTTTTCTAATCTGTAAAATGGGGGCAATGCATATACCTATCTCACAGGTTGGCTATGAAGAGAAACTATCCATGAAGTTCCATCCACAGTGCCTGGCCTGCAGCAAGGGCTGTGTATGAGCTCTCATTGGTACTATGAAAATGTGCTGATTTTATTGTTAGGACCAAAGGACTCATGTCAAACTTAAGTTCCTTGATGGGTTATACAGTGAGTGAATAGGATAGAGGGTGAACTTTAGATAAGTTATAACAATGTTTTGTTTTGATTTTCTGATAAAATCAACCCCTAAAGAATTTCCAGCAAGCATTACCTGAAACTGGCAGTTACTGAAAATGCAATCTTTTTTTTTTTTTTAATGATAGTTTCAGAGCTGTATTCTGGGAACTGAGTATTGGGACATTAGAGACAAATCACCCCCTGTGAGCTCTACAGGTTACAGCCCCTTGGGGAACCCATTCCCCTGCCCCCAGGGTGAGCCAGCCTGCTTCTGGGAAGCTGCATCTACTATATGGGAGCAGGCCTGCAGCCAGCCTTGAGGTTCTTGGCCCAAATAAAAGAATGTAGTCCTGAGCAGAGCCTGGCCTCAGTGACTCATGACTCTAAAGAATATAATTCATGTATCTAGATGAGATCTTGCTGGGCATTGTTGCCATGCGGGGAGAGTTACAGCCAATCAAGATCATTGTCAAAAGTATGACCTCAATTCCAGCCAATCAGGCTGTTCCCAGAAGAACTGGCCCTTCCACAGGTATTTGTAACTCACTTGGAGGATATGGGTCAGGGACTCAGGTAGAACAACCTACGGAGACTCTTGTTTCCTTTGCTTTGTAAACCTGGGGACATAACTGTCAGAGAAGAGTTTTGCAAAGTGGAGCCAGGCAATACTACTCAGAAAACAGTTTTGTGATAGCGTAAGTTGAACACTGATACCTGTTCCATCCTTCTTCTGGACACCTATTTTTCACTTAACATATATTATGATTTGAAATATCATGCTAAACAGAAAATGCTGCAACTTTGCTTCACTCAAGTTTTTATAGGGATATCTACTATGAGTTCATGTTTTTAAAAAATGCTTATTGAATATCTGGCTAAGCTAATGTTTGACAGACCCAGATTTGGGAGCTGCTTAGTGAATTCTGACTTCTGCAGCAGCTATGCCTCTGCTATTTATATTGCCTTCCATCCATCCATCCATCCATCCATCCATCACTTCATCTAACTCTGAGTCCAGGCTGTTTTAGAGGCCTTGATCCAGGAGGGCCTCTCTGAGGAGGTTATGTTGAAGCTGACCCTTGATGTGTGACGTGTGACTTGTGAGCAGGAGCCAGCCTTTTGAAGAGCAGGGGAGGTGGGGAGGAACAGTGCTCCTGGAGGGCGCTTGTGAGCAGGCCCAGGGCAGACAAGGAGACAGGAACTATAATATTCAGGGCCTTCTGGGCTGAGGCTGTAGGAACACGTATGGATTTATCCCCCGGTGTGACGAGAAGCCATGGAAAGTTGCCCAGCCAGGATGTGACATATACTGAACGGAAGATGGTCTGTAGAGAAATAAAACTGAAAGGTCAGATATGTTTTCCAAATATGGCCACAAACAGCCCATATGTTTTACCAGGAACCTCAAAGCTTCCATTGAGAGTTGAGATTGTAGCTGCTTGTCACCAGCAGAACAGTGGGGAGGCCTGACTCCTGCCCCCAGAAGCTGGCGTGATGTGAGGAGGCCAAGACGCAGGGAGAGGCTCTGTGTACTTGCTCCCATCAGCAGACCTGGCCTTGGCTTCTTCCAACCCTGAGTGCCAGGCATATGAATGAACAGCAAGCTTTTAGAAGATTCTAGCTCCCAGCCATCCAGACATTTATTGATCAACAGAATTGTGAGCAAATTAACGTGTTGCTTTAGGTGGCTGAATGTTAGGCCAAGTTAATGCAGGAACAACAAGGAGGCTGGGGGTGTAGGCAACAGTCTGTTGCAGTGATGGTGATGTCTTGAGTATAGGATTGTCCGTTTCCATCAGCTGCAGGCCCCATCAGGGGTACAGCTGTGTTAAAGAAAGTCAGATTTATTGCATGTTGCAGCAGGGGAGCCTGCATATCATGGGGACCCTCAAAAGACAGCACTTGGGAAAGGGTGCTTAGAACGCTTGGAGGGCTAGGGTTCATCATCAGTGGTCCTGGCTGGAACAGACCAGAATTTTACCTTGGAAGCTGCTGCACCAGTGAGTGGTCTTATCTTTAGAACTCATGAATGTGCATACAGACAGTGTTCATTTGTCTCTAAATCAGCCTGTCTGCTCTTACCTGGAACACATGGGTCTGAATGAACTGGCGTAGAAAGTGTTTGTGCTTTCTGACGTCTGGGCCGCACACCATGGCTCCGTGCAGCACAATCTGTGTGTAAGTCAGAGTACATTTTGCAAGTTGTGGCTTCTGTTTCAGTTCTAAATTCTCCTCAACAGCTTTACTGCCAGCTGTTCATTTTAGGAGTGTGATTGCTATTATGCTTAGAAAAAAAAAATGCCTCATGATCTTTTAGAGACACAAACTGAACTATTGACAGGACAGATCAGCAGTTCACAAATGCTTTGGTCTCAGCATACCTATCTACTTAAAAATTATTGAGCAAGAACCTAGTATGGAAGAACCATGGACATGGACAACATGTGGGAGAGTAGGTGGGTGGGAAAAGAGGACTGTGGGGAGCAAAAAAGGGGATGGATGTAATAAAACAACAATAAGTTAAATTTGAAAAATTATTGAGGACTCAAAGGGCATTTTTTGAATCTGAATTATGGCAGTTGATATGTACTGTTGGAAATGCAAACCTCCAAAAAATTAAAAATATTTAATGAATAGCATTTATCCATATTAATTTACTTATAACACACATGACATTTTTATGGAAAATAACTATTTTTAAGAAATAGCAAGAAGAGGGTCATATTTTGCATTTTTGCAAATCTCTTTGATATTTTGGCTTCATAGAAAAATGACTGGATTCTTATATTTGCTTTTGAATTTCATTTGTTGCAATGTGCTTTTCTGGTTGGAGCTTATATAAAAGATTTGACCTCATACAAATATGCAGTTGGTAAAGGAGTGTTTGTTAGCCTTTTTCAGATGATTGAGGTTATTCTTCTTTGATATGACCTCAAAAAAGGGAATCACCTCAATGAACTTTTTATGCCATTATGTTACAATTCATCTTTCTTTCTTATACTTTAAACGGGTTTTTTTTTTTACCATGGCAGATTCTTCTGTTATCTTTACTGGTCATTTGCAAATACTGGTTTACTAAATATGCAAGTCTTTCAAATGTTAGTACATTACATTGCACAACATTTTAAAAAAAGTCACATTTGTTAAAATCGCCACTGATCTGATAGCTCTCCATCAAACGCATTGGTGGCAGATACATTTTTTCTCCAAAATTCTAATTTTTGCTTTACGTTTGAATTTTATCTTTGACAACAAAATACTGTTGGTTGTTTTCTCATGAAACAACAGGCTCACTTTATTTATTTTTGAGAAAATGTGCATCAAATACTTGAGTGAGAATAATTAGAGTTGGTTAATCAAATTTTCAAGGAAAAATTGTGTCTCATGGAAAAGTAGCTGCTGCTATCACTCGTCACTCAGATGTTTGCCGAAATGCCTTTCTTTGTGCTAACGGTTTTACTTTGCTCTGCAGCATTAAACACATAAAGTGTACTTCCATTTGCCATACACAATTTTAAAAAGATGTGCTTTCAAAAGGTGAGTCTTAGTAAAATTAATAATTATTACTACTACATCAAGGACCTGGATGATTACACCTTGAAGGGGTCCTACTGCCCTTAGCACTGGAACCTTTCCACATAAATCTCTGGTCCACAGGGATTTCATTCTTCACACTGGTTGTTATCCTTGTCCCTGACCTGATTTGTAAGACTGCTGGTCCCAGATCTACTAGGATAGAAACTTTATAAAGGCTGGGGTTTTGCTTCATCTTGTTCACTCCTGAACCTCAGAGCCAAGAACCCCAGCACACAGTAGATGCTTAATGAATTTTTAAGAAGAAATCTTGCATAAATGCCTATACTTCATTGCCTATCTCACAGCATGGTATATATTGCTCTGCAGATGGATGCTCAGAAAAATGTGTGTTGAACAAAGTAATAAGATGGCTGGGTGGATGGATTGGCGCATACAAACATCACCAGTTATCATGGATGGTGTAGTGTCTCTTGTAGGAAAGTTAGGATGACTAACTAACTGACCAGCAACCTCAG
Organism: Noctilio leporinus; assembly: GCA_004026585.1. NCBI lineage: Eukaryota > Metazoa > Chordata > Mammalia > Chiroptera > Noctilionidae > Noctilio > Noctilio leporinus. The sequence continues at coordinate 22,934 of PVIW01003338.1, forward strand.
TTGTTTGGTAGCATTAAGATATTGACTATAAAGTTCCTGTAGGAGAGTCAGTAGAATTTGTGGCTGGCATGACAGCCCTTATTGCAGCATTTATGAGCCTCTCATATTCCCCCCTGGCAACGTCTCTTCAGAAGTCATTTGTGCATGATCAATTTCCTCTCCTTGAATGAGGTGTCACCTGGCCTTAGCTGTGGCCGGCCTGATGAGACATCCATCTGACTGGACTATGGGAGGTAAAAGGATGAGCAGGAGAGCCTTACGAGTCTATCATTTCCCCCCAGGGCAAGGTCGAGATAAAAGACCTTTAATACTAGAATCTGACAGGGAGCCCTGACAAGCTGTCAAAAAGGTGTCTCTCTGGAAAACGGCACATGGGTTAAAGGCTGGCCGATGAAAGGGACAGGAATTTGTGTTTTTGAACACCTGCCATAGTGAGTGCTGGTATAGACCCTTCAAATGCATTCTCACAAAAACACTGGAAACCCACAGTGAGTTGTGACCACGTGACCCTCAAGCTCAGGCCTTTTGTCTACACTTGCTGTCCCCACTCCCTCGTCTCCCAGTATCCCCTCTAGTCATTCCAATCAGGTTTTGTCCCCATCACTCCCTTTTAACAGTTTTACCAAGGTCACCAGTGCTGAAAGTTGCCAAGCTAATTCCCTTTGTTTCCGTAATTCCATTTCTTGGCAGCACTGGGCCCAGTTGATGACTGCCTCCTTGAAATCCTTTCGTCCTAGGCTTCTCCCTACCTTCTGGGACATTCCTGCTCAGTCCCTGTTGGCTCCTCCCTGATCACCTAGATTCTAAATGTTGGAGCACCCCTTAGTTCTCTTCTCTAGTTAGTTCCTTCCCAGGGGATCTTAATCAGCTCACCTATTTATTGATGATTCTGGAGTTTATTTGTACCCAGGCATCTCCCTTGAGTTCTAGGCTTACACGTTTAGTTGCCTCTTTGACATTTATAGTCGGATGTTGAATTCATGCTAAAAACTCAATATGGCCAAAATGGAAGTATTGATTCCTGCTTTGTATCTGATTCCCCTCCAACAGAGAACAAAAGAGAATAAGTATTTGATCAGCTTTTAAAAAAGAAACAAAACAAAACTAGTTCAGTATTAAGCGCCATAGGCTTTAGGATTGTGGGATTTGAAGTGGTTTGGAGATTTGCCACTCAAATACTTTCATTTTACAGATGAAGAAGCTGGAACTCAGAGGGACAGTGATGGGGGTGAGAGTCTCACAGTTAATAGCAGAACTGAGACCGGAAGCAAGGCTTCCTGACTTCTGGTTTATATTTTACTGATGTTTTTCACTTTCTCCTTTGAGCACCTGCATTTGAGGAAAGGGACATATTTGGTTACATTTTTTTTTTTTTTTTTTTTGGTGTGTGGTAGTGGTGGTGGTGGTGGGTGGTATGGTGGTGGTTATGGTTAGTGGTCTGGTTACTTTTTTTAGTTGGTCTTCTGGCCTCATTCATTGGTTTCTCCCCAGCCCTGACAATTTTCGAGCCTGACCCCATTTCACAACCTAGATCAGAAATAGTAAATGCTTGGGTCACATTCAGCCACTCCCTTTGCAGTGTACTGGGCAGACATGACTAGTCAATCATGATACTTTTTCCTGCTGAGTCCTGTTGAAACCTCAGAAGGCTTCACAATATAGTGCTTCAGGCCACTCTTCCCAATTGGCCAGTGTTGACTTTTAGACTTATTTTTTATTCCCTACCTGAACCTTTTCTTCTTTAGAATTTCAAACTCTGTCCACCCTGGTTTGGTCTTATTTCCCTTTTTGGAGGCTAGGTAATTTGATCTTGGGTGTTAGAGAGCGATTGTGAAATTATATTTTAGTAGTACCATCTGGAAACAGGGCTGACCAAAAATCATAACACTAAAAATGTGAGAACCTGAGGGCAAGCAGTCTACCGCTTTCCAGTTACATCAGACAGACAAATGGTTTCTGAGTCCAAGTTCAACCCTACAGAGTTTCACTTTCATCATCTACTAAACCTGAATAACACTTTACATAAACTTTTATGGTTGCTCTACATAAATAAGGTTTAGACCCCAAAGTGATTCCACCCTGAGAAGCCATTAGCTTTACTAAGTCCTCCTTAGCATCCTGCCGTGGTTTGAAGCTGTCTGTGGCCCAGAAGTCATGGTGTTGTAGGGAGAGCACAGCATTTAGAGTCAGAAAGGCTTGTCTTTGGTCCTGTGCCTGCAACTGACTAGTAGAATGAACTTGGGCAAGTGACTCAGCCTTTCTGAGGCTCCTTTGGACCTCCGTGTCCCTAAGTCCTTCAGGTCACAGTGGCTGGTATATAGTAGATGCACATCAATGAATATGCATGGGTATGCATGAGTTAATAAATCCAACTAATATTTATTGGACACCTACTGTGTGCCAGTGATGGCACGATGAGAAGGCAATAAATAAGGCAGAGAGAGAGAGAGACAGACAGACACTGTCTTCGTGGAACTTAAGGGGCTGCTTATTTCTCTTATCAATGGTTCAGTGACTGTCACAGGCTAAGATGGAGTTCCAGCCTCACTTAGGGCTTCAAGCTCCCTCAGTATGCTGTGCCCCTGGGTAGGTACCACGCCCGAAGAGAAAGAGCGTGATGTCTCCTACTGCGCTGCCATCTGCTTTTGGAGCAGGGTGGAGGATGTGCCTGGGTGTCCTCACACTGGTGGGGAGCTGGGCTGCAGAGGAGCCCCCCTGTGGGTGAGAGGCTCTGACCGGGAATTCATGCTACATCTGTGCCCAGGTTGGGCTGTTTCTTGGCTCCCACTGAGGCACATGGTGCTGGAAGTTTGGGCCCACTCAAAAGCCATCCAAGCAAAGAGAAGAACTCCCCAGGAAGGGCTATAATTTCTTGGTGGGGAGTTTAATTCTGTGGTGACAGCACAGGTTCTGTGGAACGAATATCATGTCAGTACTATTTAATAATATGGTACCCACTGACCATTTAATTACACGGTGATTGTCACTTAGTGGCTGGGTAATTACATAGTAAGTACCATCTAATTTCAGGGTAAAGGGTAAATACATGATTATTTCAGGCTCCTTAGGCACAGTATAGGTCACTCAGGAATTAGGTTTGGATTGACTAAGTATAAATTACCTGGAAATCTGTCCTCGGGTGATTACTCCTGTCATCCGTCTCCAACAAAGCCCTTAATGGTTACCATACAATTAAAGAGAGATTTCAAGATCTTGGGCCTCAGGACCTTAAAGGGACACTGTTTCACTTTAATCAATTGGTGCCTGTTGTCCAAGACATGTGGCTTAGGGAGGGAGAGGATGGAGAGAGGAGCCTACATTCTACTCTTTTCCAACCAGGAGCAGAGTGTTGCTTATTTTGATGTGGGCGATTCAACAGTTGATGCTGAAACTGGCATGACCGATGCAGTCCTCAGCCTGCATTGCCTCTTGTTTATTCAGACAGACCCTAAATCCGTTGGCAAGTATCCTTACCAGAGAAAGAGGAGACTCAGACCAGAGAAGAAAAGCATGTGAAGAAGGAAAAAGTGACACAGCCATAAGCCAATCAATGCCTGGAGCCACCAGAAGCTGGAAGACCCCCAAAACAGTCTCCCCTGGTGCCTCTGGAGGGAGCCCACCCTGCTGACCCCTTGATTTCCAACTCCCAGCCTCTGGTGGTTTTACAGTGCCCAGTTTACAGTAATTTGTTATAGCAGCTGCAAGAAACTAATATAACTTCTAAGGAGTGGTGGGGCAGCATGAGCTCTTGGCCCCACTAGCCTTAGGCCCTTCCTCCTGGTGCTGGTTCTGTTGGAGCCAGAGACCAGCCAGAGAGGAAGGAAAACAACCCAAGTGTGGTCTCGTGTGTTGAACCAGCAGCCTTTGCCAACCACAGAGTAGGCGTCACAGCTCTCAGCCAGAGAGCCCAGGCAGGAGCCAGGGCCTGCCACTAGGTTTGTCTGAGGCCTCCTGTGTTTGCCGGATGTCACCCCGTTAGGGGGTTAATGTTCTTCATTATGAGGGAAATTTACTATCCTTCTGGACAAATAGAAAACATGAAGAATAGGCCTGAACTCCCAGAACTCAGATGTAATCACAGAGTTCTATTTCCTCCTGATATTTTCTGTCAGCTGTAGCTGTGGCTTCTGCACAGTGGAAAGAATGAAAGGAAAGGTTCTGGGGTTGGACAGGCAGGGGTCCTCAGCTGGTTCCACCACCCAGCCACTGGACAACAACTCACTGCCTCCCAAGTCTCAGTTTCTCCATCTTCTAGGCTGGATAAGAAAATGTACACTGCAGGCTGTTGGTTTAATGAGATACATAAAAGAAGGAGTGGGGTGTTGGTGATGAGTCAAAAATGGCTATTATTTCTGTACTGAATGTACAGGGCAGTGTGAAATAAGCATTGCCCATGTTATGATGAACTCTCCAGAGGTGTCTGTAAATAGCTCCCTCGTAGACCACCAAATAGACATGGCAGAAACAAACTGGTGTTGGCAGCTGCACTGCCTCCCCGTAGCTGTGAATGAGCCTGCTTCTAATTGCTCGGTTCTCCACCCGCTCCCCACCTCCGTGCTTCATCAGCTACCCCTCCTCTTGCCCTCTGTTGCCTTCTTTCCCCACCCCACGCCCTCAGCTCACAGTTGTGGAAGGCGTAGAAACCATCTGCCCTGGATAAACACCTGGGGCACCTTGGGCCTTCAGGTTAAGACAAACAAGCGCTTGGAGGCGGGGAGCAGGGCCCCCAAATAGCCCGCCTGAGATTGCACTTAGCTTTACGATCCTGCAGGAAGGAGCTATCCAGCGAATGGGAGGATTAACAAGTAAAAGATGGGAAAGACCCTCACTAAATAAAAATAACACGAACCATTCTCCAGGAGGCCTCTTGAGGCCTTGTTGCAAGTGCAGTCGGCTTTATTTTTACAGGTTTTGAGTCATTTGCTCCCACAGCCCTCTTCATTCTTGCAAAAAGGCTCTCTGCACACTTCCCCCTCCATCTGCTACTGGGCCGAGTGGAAGACACAATTACCAGTGGCTAATGGAGTAACCGTGGGGAAGAGCTTCCAGGTGGCGACAGTATTCAAGACTTCTTTTCCCCCATAAAAACCAGCCATCTCTCCCCACCCACCACTGCTAGAGGTGGTATCTGCATGACTCTTTCATAGGCATTTTCCAGAAGGTGTTAGCAGAGCCTCCACCTCCTGGTACTTTAGCATTTGCATGAGACAAGACGGCAAAACCCTACTGTTACCAAAATGCCCAGAGCTATGTAGAAATAGCTATGGAGACAGAGTTCTCAGTGAATGTTGGTCTGGCTTCGGTGTGAGCAAGTGGCTGGTCTAACATGGATTGTCATGGATCAGCAATGATGTGAGACTTGTGTAGGACACTGAAATGGAGCGGGAATGATGAAAGCAACAGGCTACAAAGCAGGGAGAAAATTCAGATCAGAGCCAGCACAGAGCTGCTCCCTGAGGGCCACCAGCCTGGATTTAATCAACACCTGAGAGATGGGGAGGGGCACTAAATAGCAAACCCACCCTCATGTAGAAACGCCTCTTTATTACGTGTATGTTTTTGTGTAAATCAATGTTTAAGTTAGTAGTTTAGTAAATGGCCTACTATCCACCCTAGAGAGATGAGCATAATAGTATTGAGAAGCATCCTTTGAATACTGCTAAATGGAGGTACTTAAACTGAGGTCTTCCCTTTGTAGTGACAACCTTGGTTGCTGGTGTGTGCAGAGCAGGGAAGGACTCAACCTCTCAGAGTGACACTTGTCATTCCTCTGAAAATCCCTGTCCCTCTACCAAAATAGTAGTCAACTACTAGTAAAAATACTGAAGTCAACTGAGGTGCCACCTGATGCTGACACCACCCCTTTCTACCTTCCCTGTAGTCCCCCTCTTACCTCTCAGCAGCAGTGGCTGTCCAGAGATACCCTCTTCCTCTATCTTTGGTGACATTCATTTCTTCCGTCCTCTCCCCCATATCTGACAGGCTTCAGCTCCTTTACACAGTTGCTATATGTTGGGATGGTTCCAAAAATAGGCATTATTTTATGCAGCTGATATTTATGTGTCGATTCCTGTGTGGCAAGTTTGAGGGTACACTGTGTTTAAAGACCTAAGGATGGACAGCCTGCAGGGACATTTCTGAGTTCTCAGATGAGGTGTTCAGTGACTGCTGATACAGCTCTGATCCTGGGCTGATGGGAGTCACTCATGAGACTCAAACTCTTGTCAGCTACTTTTTTTGCCTGTTTCTAGAGGAAGAAGGATTCTAAGTTTGCTGTTGCAACAGAATGATTCACCAAAAGGAGGTAGTGCAGCTATAGCACAGATTGGAAAGAAATCAAGTGGATCAAGTGCTTGGAGATCATCCAGAAAGGAACAGGTGACAAAATTACCAATCATTCTTGCTGCTTTTCCAGTTATTATCTGTCATAGAGAGCTCGGTAACGACATTTATTTTCTCTTGGAGGCTAGGAAGTCTAAGATCAAGGTGCTGGCAGATTCAGTTCTCAGAGAGGTCTCTCCCTCTGGCTTGTGGATGGCTGTCATCTTGCTGTGCACTCGCATGGCCTTTCGTGTGTGTGAGTGAGTGTGTGTGTGTAGATTGAACTCTCTTTTTCTTCTTGTCTAAACACTAATCCCACCCGTAAGACCTCACCTAATCCTGATTACTTCCCCAGAACTCCAACTCCAACAAATACCATCACAATGGGGGTTAGGGCTTCAAGATAGGAATTTGATGGGAGGGGCACAAACATTCCATAACATCCTTCTCTAATGTTACTTGCTTGTCTTCTTGATTAGATTATCACTATAAAGCACCAATATTACTTGTAGCATTTTTACAATGAATATGTAGTTAGTTGTTTTTTTATTAAGTATACGCTGAAGAAACCAGGCAAGAAATTGAGTTGCTTGAAACTTCAAGCTCCCCACCCTGCGTGTTTTATGAGGCTGAATAAAAGTTATCTTCATTGCTTGCTGCAGAATATAAGCAAGTGTCAACCATCTTAGCAAACAGACATCATTTGATTTAATTGCAAATTAAAAGACATAAACCATCTTCAACAGGGGGCTAACACCACATCAAATCAACACGTTAATTGCACCAGGGCAATTGCGAGGCGCATGGAGTAAGTACCTCGTGTGTACTAAAAGAAGCCAGGTGCTGGGAGCACTGGTAAGCCCTACTGAATGGTCAATTGCATCGGACTGGCTTTTTCTTTGATGGTGGACTACACAGGCTTCTTCATTGTCTGTGGCAGCATGAAGGAAAAGGTCTTTGTCCCGAACAGCAGTTAATAATCCCTTTGTGTGTTGGGTTGGAGAAGTCTCACAGTTGCGTCGTCAGGAAGAAAGAGACACTTGTGAGCCTTTGCATTGCCTTGTGTCAAGCCTTGATTCTCTTGGGACCCAGCAATTATTTCTTTACCGACCTGGCATATAGTGGCAGCTCAATTATGCCACTGGAATATGTCTGAGTGACAGTCCCCAAGTCAGTTGTGCTCTTTTGGGCCATTCAGGTGACACTGGTCCTTTGTTCAGCCCTGGAGCGTACAGCAGGCACTGGCAGGCTCCCTCCCAATTGCTTTTGTTCCCTTCACGTGTCTTCAGTCTTACTCCAGGGCTGACCTGGGATGAAAGGGGGGTAATCCCCTTTGTCATGAGATGTGAAGGGTACAGAGGAGGCCTACAGTCCCAAGTAGCTCTCTATCACCCTGTTGCACCTTGAAATAACTTCCTGTAGACATGCACTCCTTAGCATGTCTGAAGTGCCAGTTATAATGCAGTCACCCTTGGGAAGGATGAACAAATTAAACAATTAACAGCTATTAATATTGTAATGTCAAATTGATTCAAGAGGAGACATCCTATGGGCCCCCATGAGGGGCTCAGGAAATAATGCCTGATAGTGTGTCTTGATTCGCTTATCAAATTTGCCAGTCACCTAGTAAGGAGCTGAGGGACGGAGACATTCCATGTGCGTAGACTGGACAGTGGCTCAGGGGGTCCCCCTCACATTCCTGTATCTTCTCAGCCCCTAGCTGGCTCATACTGTAAGCCTTTGCTTCCCCATCTTTTCGCTCCTTGACTTGCCTTCCTTCAGAGCAGCATGAGGTTGTCTCTTTGTAGGTCCCAGTTTGAAGCCCCCTCGTCAGAGGGTCTTTCTGAACCACTTGAGCCCCCGAGTTACACACTGTTGTTTAAGGCTGTGCTTTATTTATTTTATTCCTAGCACCTAGCATCTCTGGTATTTTCATCCACTACTTCCTTGTAGCATGACTGCCTTTGAGAGCAATACCTAGTCGGTCTAGTACCATGCTCGGGACAGTCCTGGCTCATGGCCAGATCTCGATAAATAAACGTCAATTGAGTGAAAGACTATATACCAGGTCCTAGAATGGGATGTTGAGGCTTTGGAGCAGAAAGCTTGGGGGTGGAGGGAGAGACAGAGAGGGAGAGAGACAATCTACAAAGGAGGTCAAATGGGACCCGAGGACAAGGTTACATCACCAGCAGAGCTGGAGAGGGACATTTGTGATAGGGGACCATCTCCGCTTCTCTCTGAGTCTCAGCCCAAAGGTCAGGCTGAGAGTTGGAGCCTGATTTGCTGAACTGCAGTTTTGGAAAGGAATTAAGCCTATGAGTAAAGGTTATGTAATTTTGGCATGGGGTGATTGCTGCCAGTGTGTGGAAACTATCATTTGGAAAGACGGTTTTGCGCCTTTAAGCATTTTCACGGGTCAGGCACAATGGCCTTCTCTGCATGCTCATCCACAGTGCCCATGGCTTTGGAAGAAGTCTCCTGAGTTTGACCTTGTCCAAAGCGTCTGTGTGTGTGTGTGTGTGTGTGTGTGTGTGTACAAGAGAGAGGAGGGGGGATTTAGAGTCTAATTAATCAGAATTAAAGTCAAGACCTGCTGTGAGGAAGAGACCAGGACTACTCCTGGCAGCTGAGGGACAGAAGGAAGTTTCGTTGACTCAGGGGCGCCTGCATAGGAAGGCACCTTGATCCTCTGGGAGCGGAGAGGACTTCCTTAGGAGTGAAGCGGGCCTTCCCTCTAGACAGGGTCTTTCCTCCCACCCTGATTTGCCCGCAATTCTCCCGAGGCTGCCCTGGCTCCGGAAGACTTTCCCATAAGTCATCGTTTCTCAGACATGCCCATCAAAAGTACCCTCTTTGGGAAGAACCCAAAGCAGTTGGTTTCAAGCATATTTCTCAGAATATTTCTGTTTATTTGAAAATTGTTCATGTGAATTTTGCATTTTATGTTTATATCTGCCTTATTACCAAATAACGCTTAAAATTATCATCGAGTAAAAAAATACTATAATTATCTTTTTTCCCCCCTAACCAAATCATTGGTGAAAATGGATTTTTTTTTTTTTTGTGAAACATGTTCTGTGGGCACTGAACCCCATGTGCAAAAGAATGATGCTAAGCAGCTCTTGGCTCTGGCGGTCCATGGAGTCTGGGGGGTTTATACTGCAGAGGTTGGCCACGGTGGTTGCTGATTGACCGGAACTGCTCCCAGGTGGGGACACCGGGCTCATTTCCTGGGAGCTGAGAACCGTGAAACGACAATGGCAGAAACGTTGGACTGGGTTGACTCTCGTCAGGGTCTTTGCTTATAAGTGTGGATGGGGCTGGCAGATGCCTCCCATTAGCATTATTTAGACATTAAGAGATTCTAATTGGAGACTAACATGTGTCCTCATCACAGTTGACCTTATTTATGGAGTGGCTGACATCTGAATGTCAAATTTGCATGAGTGAATTCTCTCCTCTAATAACCACTTGAATATGTAAATAACTGATTTGCAGCAGGGAAGAATGTACGTGGTATTCTGATGATTTCTGGGAAGAGGTGGCTTCCTTCCACATGCCCAGACTGGAGGGCTGGTTCCTCTTGCTCATCATGGGATGCTGGCTACAAGATTAGGCCAGAAAGAGTGACACACTTTACCACAAATCAGCAGGCATGCGGAGGGTTCCTGCTTTGTTGACGTATTGTCAACAAAGTGCTGGCTAAGTGCTGGGGGAGATTAAGGTCAGGGAGACAGGTCTGCCTGCAGGAAGTTTGAAGCTCTTACAAGGGGGATAAGAAAGGAGCACAAATCAGTACATTTCACAGTGTCATATAATAATAAAGTCATAAGGGAGAAGTGCAAGCAACACGGCTTTGTGATTGTCTCATTTGAAGGAACCTGAAAAGGTATTGCATTGAATAGGGATGTGATTAACTCCAAACCCAGCAAGCCCCATAGCTGGGTCCACATTCTCAGAAGCTCAGAGGTATCTGTGTAATGAAAGCAACAGTGCTGGCCCAGAGGGTGGTGGCACGCGAAATCGCAGCAGTATTTTAAAATTAGAGCTGGTGTTTTGGAGTCTAAGAGACCTGAGTTTAATCCGAGTAATTACGTGACATTGGGCAAATAACCTAATTTCTCTGAGCCTTCTTCATGTTCTTATTTATAAAATAGGCATATTAATAGTGCATTCCACATTGTAATAATTTCACCTATAAATCTGTCAGGTTCCTTAACCTTCTTGAGTATCACAGAAGTGTGTCACTGAAGTCAAGCCTAAGAGTGGTTTGTTAAAGGCTATTCAGGAGCACCTGGCTTTCTCTGAAGGACCAGAGAGCCAGGTGAGGAAGGCGTGCAGGCTGCATGGAGGCCTGTATTACACCGCAGCTCTGCTCCAGTGGGGACACCTCTCCACCACCAGGGGGTCGCGCGCTGCAGCTTGCTGGGCTGGTACTGGGCATAGTCACCTGCATCCCTGCCACTGGTTGGGGATGTCCCCAGGGCCATGCCTGCTACAGTGGCTTTCACGTAGCCAAATCAGGCTACGAGCTTACCTGAAGGAAATCTTTCGGGTGCACCTGATTGACAGAGTTGTGTCACATGTGAGCCCTGGTGGCACGAGGGGCTGGAAGGTGAGTTCCAGTGCTCTTGTGTAGGGAGGAGAATTCTTAGAAAGTGAGGAAGCCCCTAAAAAAGAAAAGGTGTCAAAGGTGCAAGATGCCAAATACATGACTAGGGTCCCTCCAAAGTAGCTTGTCAGGTTCTTGTGGGGATTAAGCGGTACTGTGTATGTCAAGCACTTAGCATGGTGCCTGACACAATAAGCAGTAAGCGCTAGCTGTTTGTATTATTGATTATTGATAGCAAAAGTGGAAACACCTAGGCGAAGAAGCATGGAGTGAGTATGGCTATAAGGGCAGAGGTTGGTGGTCAACCAAGGAGCTGCCTTGGGTCATGGATATAGCACAGCCCAGGACCTCGCCTTTCCACCATAGGCTTTGAGAGGTGACTCGGTGGTATGTGGGGCCTAAACCTGTCTCAGAAACAACCCCTCCCTCTGTTGGGTAATTTACTCTATTGAATTACAGTGAGAAGTGCAACCAGCCTGTCCATGATGGACCTGCCCATCACACTTGACCCTGTGGGACAGGATCCATGAGAACCCATTTGAATCAGAAGTTTTCTGGGTGAGTGTGAGCTCACAACCTGGAGTTTACACCAAGGGGTTAGGTGGCAATTGTTTGGCCCATTAGTCCCATGGCAGGGATTCGGGGCACCTGGGATTGGACTGGGCCTATCCTTAGGCCAACAAAAGCCCCGATCCTGTGCTGTACTGGGAACTGACTGTGAGGAAAGGGCATTTTATAGTATTTGCCGTTTATAGTGTTTGCCGGTTTCTACAGTGCAAAACCGCCACTGCGACCCATCTGAAGATAGCAACTTGACGGGATGTCTCCGTGTGCGGAGTTGGGAAAGTGCTCAGTCTGCCCTGTGAGCCACAGGCAGCTGGTTCTAGCCTGTCACTCCCCTCCCCTGAGTGGACTCTCGAAATTTCACTTTATTTGCTTTCCAACTTTAACTTTTCCCCTCTAATTGTGAAGGGTCAGTTGTAAAACACTGGAGTGAAGAGAGGGAAGGAAAGGTGAAAAAAAGTCAACAGAGTAAGCCACAACTTAAAATTTTGATCTTTTTCATTATAGTAGTTTTTCTTCTTTGATTTGCATCACATGGAATTGATGGCATTCAACCTTTGTGACCTATAAAAAGGGAAATTTTATATATGATTCCACATAATACATTTCATATTATATATGCAAAATTTTATGGCTTACTCTGCATATATATAGTTATATGATAAACAACATTTCCCCATGTCATTAAATTTTATTTGAAGGCATGGTTTTTAATGGCTGTCTTCTAGTAAATTAGATATGTGGCCATAATTTACTTTATTATAGAGTATTTGAAAATTTCTCTCTCTCTTTCCTTCCTTCCTTCCTCCCTTGTATCCTCCCTGCCTTCTTCGCTTTTTTATTTTGCTTAAATAATGCTGATATAAACATTCTTGTAACAATTTTTGTGCTTATCGCTGATTATTTCCTTATGATACAAACACAGAAAGGGATTACTCAGGAGAGAAACAGCTTGAACAATGAAAAAACTCTGGATACATTAAGGCCAAAATGCTTTCCCCAAATCATGCTGATTTTTCCACTAACTAGCAGTATGTGGAAGTGTAGGTTTCACTGAAAAGCTGTCATCAGAGCATATACTGCCTTTTATTTTATTTCACCTTTCCCAAGTGCATTGGAGGAAAACAGTGGAAGTAGATTAAATTTGTTTCACAGTTTAGAGATACACAGTAATGAGTAGAGAGAAGAATGAAGAGAGATTTTCCATCTTTCATTCAGTGCCATCCCTCCATCCATGACCTCCTCTTAACCCATCCGCCTTCTGCGACCCTTTCTGTCCACAGTGTGTCAGTGGGTGACCCTAACAGGTGAGTAAGCCTGTCCTAGATGGCTGCTCAGTTTTGACTTTTGTCATGATTGAGCTGCATTACTGTCATCTGGTGGAAGTGACTCAGCTAGGCAATCATAGCACATTGTCAGGAGCAGCAAGAACCAGTAGAGGGTGGCTCGTCGGGCCTTGGGAACAGCACCCTGTCATGCTGCTGCTTGCTTGTTTCTGTTTATTTCCAACTCCATTATGAAGTCCAGTGCTGCCAACCTGGCTTTTAATGTCCCCTGTGTGCTGGGGGAGGGGTTGGCGAGGGGTGGGAGGATGGGCCATCAGAACAGGACAGAAATGTCAGTTGGGGGAGGGCAGGAACAGAGTGGTTGGTGGTTGAGGTGGAGGGAGGAATGAGCAGTGAGTTAAAAGATCCTCCAGTCCGGTTCCCATTGAGCTGAAAACTCAAACCTGGGAGAGCATGGTGTTGTCTTTATTCTACCACCAGTGAAGGCCCAACAGGTGATTGTGTGTTGGAGCCAGAAGAGGAAGGACTATGGCTGTTAGGGAAGAAAGGGGTCATCTGACCAGATTCCCCAGACACCAAATGGCCCATGGGCCCAAGGGAGGAGGTTTTTTCCTGGCTCTGGTCTTGCAGCTGTGTCCTCTCTTCTCTGGATACAGAGCGGCAAGCTCTTGCTGTTCCATGTCACAGCCTGTGTTGGGTACGTTGGCTAGACGAGGCGAGTCCTTCACAGTAGAGGTGACTCTGGAGGATTAGTACCAGAAAGGCCTTATCTCACTTGCTGTCACCTTCTTCTGTTACATTCGGAACACCCAGTCCAGGGTTACGTATCCCTCTTCCCAACACTGTGTCCTCTCTCCTACATGCCTAAACACCCTCTATTTCTAGCTCTTTTTATGCTCCTCTTTCCCATTTATAGATCTTCTCCCCAGCTGCCATTTTATTTTAAACAAGGGGTGAGCTGGTATTAAACAAGGTTGATTTCACAGCCAATCAGTACAACACATGTGACAAACATCTGTGAAAACAAGCATCTTAGGGAAGTTAAATAAGGCTCTGAAAAAGACTTCCTAATATTAAGCTGGCAGGCATTGGATATGGAAGGAGACAGATCATGGAATCAAACTAGGATAAGAAAAAGGTTCTGAACGAGTCAGCCATTCAAGGGTTTTCTTACACGTAAGGCACAGTGCTGGGGGCAGAGGGGGACACTAAAGTGTCCAAGGTATGATCCTTGCCAGAGGACATTATAACACATTTTAGAGAGATAAGAGGAAATTAGAAAAGAGCAAACAGCTGACACCTTATTTTATTGTATTTTTGCGTTAGAATTAAAAAAATTGAATTTGTTGGGATGACATTTTAGACAGTTTATGCAAGTTCCTTTCACATGCTTGACTCCACACCAAGGAGGTAATTTCCCCCAGTGCCGCTGTTGAGCTTTGTTCAGAAAATGGAGTGGACCTGTTGCTCATGGGCCATGTTGACAGCGCGCTGTGACAGTTACCGAACAAAGCCTTGTGTGCCCAATGCTTTGAAAGGCTGAAACTCAAAACCTCAGGGTTTGAAGTGAGGAAAGGTTTTGTTGACTGTTAGGTTTCGGGGGTCGGCAGAGAGAGAGGAGGCTGGCAGCCAGATGCCGAACAAGCTGGTTTATTGAGTATGCGACGCGGTGGCTGGGGCTGGGCAGATACCGGCAGCTAGGATCAGGGCGGACTGAGTCGTAAGGACCTCTGAGACTTGGAAGACGTAAGCAGCACAGGATAGGCTACGTTGCCCCCTTGTACAGCCAGCAGGTTGGCGGTTGGACTGTTGCCATCTCCCGATAGTGGCCCAAGTTGAGGGCAGCTAGGGGCAGGGGGAGTTGGAGTTGATTCTCAGAACAGAGAAGTTGCTAAATTCCTGCTGCAGATAAGGATACCTTTGGAGGACACAGGCAGTCGCTGGCCCAGGGACAGCGGATTGATTGGGGGTCAGGCAGTCCCCAACACCAGTGGTTACTGTGGGGCTTGCTAACACCAGGCCTGGGTTCCCTTAGCCCAGGCCTCATGCCTAAGATTGATCGAGAAGGCTCGCACCAAGGAGCTGAGAGCCCTGGTGGAGCCGCACACCCATCTGGACAAACAGGAATGTAGAAGTGCTGGGTTTTAATTTGAGGACTTAGAATTTTGCTATTTATGGTTAAAGGGGCATCAACATCAGATCTTCTTGGACAGTGGCCCCTTGGCTTCTGAAAGGGTTCTGGTGTTCAAGTTCCAATTCTGCTTGGGTCCTTTGGTTCTGTGTGTGGGGATGGGGATTGGGGGGAGGGGAGGATGAGGCTTGGTTCTAGGTGTAGCTGGAGGCTGATGCTTCCTTTTCTGAACATGATTTGCCTGTATGCCTTGAGGTTCTGGTCTATTGTCTCTGAGACACATCCCAGCATCTCGTGAAACAGGATAGGACCATTTTGAGCTGGTTTTGCGGTTATTCTAAGGCCGTCTGCAGCCCATGGGGTAGGGGTTGGTTATCTGCGTTAGTGTCTCCAGCAGTACTTTCAGGGAGATGAAACTAGTTAATAAAGTTTCCCACTGGGCAACATTTCTCCACATTTTTCTAGACCTAATTTATCCACTCCCCATCCTGGTTAGTCTCTGAGAATTTATAGACTGCAATATTCTTTCCTGGCCCTATCATCTCACTGCTTTATGTGTTTTTCATTGAAGCTCAGGTTTCATTTAAAAATGTCAAAATACTGCCCACACATGGCCAGAACCCAGCTGAGAGAATAGAGTCACTTTGTGCGACCTGCCAAATGGGGTTCGGTGCTTATCTGATCATGAATCATGAAAGCTTTTGGGACAGATGGTGTAATCATATCCAAGAATAATGCCCTTTCAAGAGTGATGCTAATTGGATCACATGGTGGGAGAGTTTCACATCTGTCACATGAGCCATCACACATGGCAGAGACTATTTCCTTAGACTTTGGTTTGTTTCTATGTCCAAGAATGGTTAGAGCTTACCTCAGAGTGTTCAGTAAATACTTGCAGGGTGGTAAGTGCATCCATCCATCCGTTCATTCATTCATTCATTCATTCTTCGAGTCCATCTGTTCGTTCATTCATCCAGTACATATGTTCTCAGTTCCTTCTACATGTCAGACACTGTTCTACCTGTTCTCACACCATGAAGCTTTTCTTATACTTGGGGGATGGTGAATAATAAGTAAGTAGACAAATAAATCAATAATATAAATGCAGATCATGATAAACACTATGAAGACCACCAGTGAGGTAATTGCAAGTGTGTTTGGGTGCATGTGTTAGTGATGGGTATAGGAAAACAAATGGAGGGTGCATGGTGACATTTCTGCTTGTGTGTGAATGGGGGAGAGGGTGCCTGGAGAAGACAGCAGCAAAGACAAAAGCCCTAAGGGTGAAATGACCTTGGTTTGTTTAAAGATCAGAGTCAACATGCTCAGTACCTAATGAGTGAGCGGCAAAGTGGGCCAGACTGAGGTCAGAGATGTAGTCAGGGGCCATAGTAAAGCGATCAGATTTTTTTTTTTGTTAATTTTATTGTTGTTGTATTACATCCATGCGATCAGATTTTATTTTAGTAAAATATAACATCAGTGAATGCTTCTTCTATGCTGCTCGGCATACAGTAACTCCTTTAATCCTCATGGAAATTGTATGAGATAGGAACAACCATTGACTTCTTCTAAGGAGCAGAAAACTGAGGCATAAGGGAGTTCTGAATGCAAATCAGAACCCAGGACTTGGCTTCCCAGCCATGCTGCCAGCCATCCCAGGGAAACAGGAGCCGCGAGGTGGTTTGAAGAAGATGTAACATACCTGCCTTACATTTTCCGAAGGTCTCCCCAGCGGGGATAGATTGCTGAGGAGAAAGAATGGGTGTGAGCAGAACATGCAGGAGGCTGCCGGGCAGCCTGCACAAGAGCTGGCTTTGCTGAGGGCAGTGCTCTGGGAAGGGAAGACATGGAGAGATTTCGGGTGTGTTTTTAGCGTCAGGACTCCTGATGGCCTGGGTGTGTCTGGTGAGAGCCAAAGGAATCAAGAATGACTTAGGCTTGAGAGGGCAGCTGAGTCTGTAGTTTTAACAAAGCTTACGGCTGAATGGTGTGGACACAAGCCTATTTATTTGTGGTGGTGTTGGCGTTTTCATCCATATAGCCATAAGAATGGCTTTATGCCACAGAGAGGGAGACACAGCTTCACCAGGGAGGCTTGGAGAGAAATGGCCACATTTAATTGATCTGATCCTTCCCTTCCAGGATGCTGGATCTCCACATATAGAGGGAAGTTATTTTTTCTTTCCTCTTCCTCCAGCCCCTGTGACCCAGGAAAAGTACCTGGGGTCTTTATTCTCCAGAAGTCCTGAACCCCCCAGTCTCCTCAACATGCCAGGCTCCTCTCCCTTCCAGCCCGCTTGCCTGCTCTCTTCCCTTTTGCTAAAGCCTCTTCTCTCCACTGTCTGCCCACCTCTTCACCCCCTAAATTTCAACTCAGCACCTAACTCCTCTGCGGTACCCTCTGACTTTTCTGGACTGTAGCCCCTTCTCTCCTGCCTTCCTGCCTTACTTTAGGTGTAACTCCATGTTAGCAATTATTTTGGTGAATTCAAACAGCCCTGCTAGACTGCAGCATCCTCAGGAGTTGGATAAGTGTGTGTGATTGGGTGTCTTTGCAGATGTGTTCATGCCCCTGTGTGCAGATTTGTGTGCCTGCCTGGTAGTATGTGATTATGTGTGTATGTATGTACATAGGAGTATTTCATCTTGATATCTCACATCTAGCAGAATACCTGCTGTCCAGGAGCATGGACTAGGAAAGGAGGTGTTAGCTCTTAAAGAAAGAAGCTAGGGAAGATCAGTAAAGGAATAGGGGGAAGCGGAGCCCCCAAGGTAAAAGTTATACTTCAGCCTCTGTACTAGGAGCTAGGACAGCTTCACTGTGCCCTTGGCTCAACGCGGGCTGTGGGAAAGCAGAGTAAAGGCATTAACCCTGGTGAACCTGGCTCTTCCTCAGGGAAAAATCCTGGGACACGGGCAGGCCAGCTTCTGTAGGGCTTTGCTTCCGTAGTGGCTCATGGCGAATAGGTTTGTCCAGTTGGGAAGTCCAGTCATTTGCCTTCATTATTTTCTGCAGTAATTCTGTTATTCAAAGTTCTCCAAAATGTCATGGGATCTGCTAGCTGCTCAACTTGAACTTGCATTTTCTCATGCCAGCATTGTTGAGTTTCTTAACCCTGGCAGACAAGGGACACCATGACAACAATTACCTTCCATGGTCCTGAATGGGAAGACAAGAGAAAAATGGGGGAAAGAGGTAGGTTTAGGGAAAATAAAATTGTGGTTACTTGCGGGGAACGAAAAACTAAGAGATTCATCGATGATGTTATTAAATATATTCAGTCTCAAAACAGCGGCATCCGCAAGTCTTGCCTGGCTCTGCAGCCTGCTGGCCTGCCCTGCAGATTTCAAATGTGCTGGCTCCCACAGTCTCCTGAGCCAGTTCTTTAAAATCTCTCCTTATATACTTTTATCTTCTTATATATCTCCATGTTTATCTTCAATTCCGTCCATAACTCCATCTTCATATCTGTATATTTCTGTGCCTCTCTATCTCTATATCTAAGTATCTTCTAATGCTTCTATTTCTCTGGAGAGCCCTCCTGACTCATATCGCTGCCTTTTGGGCTTTTTCTCCCACTGATACTGTTTTCTCTGTGTTGTCAGTGTCTGCATCTGTAAAATGGGGATAACGTAACATCCTTATTAGGTTCTTTAAGAGTATTGAAAATATGTTCCCATCATTTCCTGTCTTAGAATCTCTTCCCCAGCTCCACCCCCCAGTCAGTTCACAGCCTCTCACCATTGCAAATGCCTGGGCCTCTTCTCCTGAGATAAGGTGGCTCAGGCTAGGCATGGGGCATTCAGTCTTTAACATGTGTCCCAGGTCAGTCAGATGTAGGGAGGTTGAGCCTCATCCACTTGGCAGTAATATCCAACTTCCTTTGCACACACTTTCATTCACACCACTATACACATGCATCCCCACTGAGCAAACTCCTATTCTTTCAGGTCCAGTAGAAAGGTGAAGCTTTTCCAGGTATCCAGGATCCCTATCCATATGTCTATAATCTCTTCTGTAACGTTGATCACATTAAATTAGCAGCTAACCACACTTCTCTGTTTAGCTGCAAACTCTGCGTAGTTGGGCATCACCATCTTTGTAGCCTCTTTAGCCAGCACGATTCCTGACATGTAAAGCTCAGTAAGTTTTTGCTGAATTTAAATGAGAAAAGCAAGCTCCCCTTGTACAGATTCCACGCTCAGCAAGCAACCTTTTGGCAATTTGACATCCCTGGTAGCTGCCACTGATGGAGCAAATGTCGGTTCTGTCAGATGGATGTGAGTGTCTGGGTCGCATGACAGTGCATTCATTTCCAGCAGTAAATTAATAAATTGGAGTCATGGTTTACACATTCAAAGTCTGTTGAAAAATGTCTTGCTTATGGTCATAGCTCAATTACCCAAATACAGATGATCCTCCTGGCCTATTATTTGCGGACGATTTTTATTTATCTTGAATTTGCTCTCTTCTTCAACCCTGCCCAATCTCTCTTCTCTGCCCTTGTGTGGATAATTGAAAACAGGCCCTGAATGCAATCCAGTTGGAAAGGTGGATGGGACTTCTTCACATGGTGGGCTCAGGGCAGCATTTCAAAAGAGTGAAGGTGGAAGTATTGGGTGACACATGGTATCACTTTTTCTTTATTCTATCGGTCAGACAAGTCACAGGGCCAATCCACATTCAAGAGAAGGGAAGTAGACTCTGACTTTGGGTGGGAAGAATAGCAACATGACGTTGCAAAGGGGCATACGTCCTGGGATAAGCAGAACTGCAAGCGAAAGGCAACATGCTTTCTTCCCCAGCATTTGAGAACACTGCCTTTTAGTTGACTGTACCATGATTTTTACCCAGTGTCCATATTTGATATTTAGATTATCTCCTTTTATCTTGTTATGGCCTTTGTTGCAAAAACGGGAATCTTTGCACACTTCCTGATCTTGCATTTATTTATTTATAATCTTTTATAAATAAAATTTATTTTATAATCTTGGCTTTGCTTCAGAGCCAAGTTTTATCACTTACTATCTATGTGTCCAGGGGGAAAAATCACTTAACATCTTTGTGTCTCAGTGTTCTCATCTGCAAAATGGAGACAAAATATGATTCATCTCATCTCTTACTGGGAAGATTAAATAGATACCGAGTATAAAATTATCAATAACTTGATCATTGAAAAAAGATATTTATTTTTAGAGAGAGGGGAAGGGAGAGAAAGAGAGGGAGAGAAACATTGATGTGAGAGAGAAACATTGATTGGCTGCTTTTCATATGCACCCTGACCAGGGACCAAACCTGCAACCCAGGCATGTGGCTCAAAAATTGAACTGGTGACCTTTTGCTTTGTACGATGATGCCCAATCCACTGAGCAACACCAGGCAGGGCCACTGT